>JABEEJ010000759.1:0-30663 GCA_013363135.1 Fusarium brevicatenulatum
AGATGATGGGCTTCAGCATGTTGACAACTTGAACAGCCTTGAGAATACTTTCCCGGACGACAATTGGCTGACCCCGGATCTCGAAGGAGAGGCGGGCTTCTGGGAGCCTTTTGAGCTTCTCTTCAGCAATTCTTTGGATAGTCTTCAGCCGGCCACTATCACCAGTTGCCATGGATGGATCCTCTGATAGATTGATATTATCAGCCTTTTACAATGACGTATGCACATGTCGATAGCAAGTACATACCAGCCTCTAGCTCTTCAGTCTCGCCGCCGAGAAATGTCTCCAACTTTTGCAAAAGCGCTGAATGCTCTGGGTCTGTCTTGACGTTCTCGTAGGCCTCCGGCCAGACATTTTTCCAACTGGCTATATCGATGTTCTCGACCGCGGAAGGATCCTCAGCATTTCTCACCGTACCAGGCTCAGTGATTGAACTCGGTGCATCTCCTGGGTCTGCTGCTACTTCGTCTTCAGGAGGTTTTCGAGGATCCGGAAAGTGGGCTTCGGTTCGGCCAGGCACTTGGTCTTCGGCTGCCTACTCGCATACGATGGTTAACTTAGAGGCCAGG
Source organism: Fusarium brevicatenulatum (assembly GCA_013363135.1). NCBI lineage: Eukaryota > Fungi > Ascomycota > Sordariomycetes > Hypocreales > Nectriaceae > Fusarium > Fusarium brevicatenulatum. The sequence continues at coordinate 571 of JABEEJ010000759.1, forward strand.
ATTCCCAACAATCGCTTCAAAGTCATACCGGTGAATCGGTGTGATCAGGTTCTGTTCGGGGATTCCCAAAGTTCCCGTGCAAAAGGCCCTTCAGCCATTTGCGCGTACCCGTCATCGCCGAAGACAAGGCGCCGATAAGAAGGATTAATAATAGAAAGTCCTCGTCGATATACACCAGGCCTTGAAGATGTTCGCGAGTGTTGGATAAAGGAAGAAAGAATATGACCTTGGGAGAAAAACCCCGCGCGATGCAGCCTGATTCAGTTGGGTTCACACGTAAACACTCCAATCAGGCTCCGGAGATGCCAAGATTGTTGCATATTTCTAAGGCACTCATGCAGGAATACCCGACGAAGAAATTTGCTTTACTGGATGTTTGCGCTCCACGCATTTACAAAGCCAGCCCGAAAGGTTTGCGTTGTTTCTGCCACCAAACGGGCTTGTCTTTCCTTCAGCGATGTGGACCATTTAGGTACGCTATCCAACACATCTGATTCATTGAATACCCATTTGGAGATACCAGACTTGTACGGTACATGTTATAATCAGTAGAGTAATTCTTATGGCGATATCCAAAAGTTAGAATTCGGATTTGCAGACAATGCCATCGTCAAGCATGGATTTCTTGGGAGGTGAATAGACATATTTATAATTACTATATATACAGGAACCGAAAAGAATAGTTTTCTGGCAAGGACATGTTCAGAGCATAAAGTCAATCAATCCTCAGTCCAACCACAGAGATAATCATATCCCATCGCCGGCGGCAAATTGAACCAGCACTTCGTGTACTGGATCGGGTTCTCAATATCCATGTCGTCGTAATCCGGAACAGTGGCGTCTTTAATATTGCATTCCTCGGGAACGTTGCCATTGACGGAAACGCAGCGCTTTGGGTTGTCGATCCGATACTTTACGCAATCATAGTTGTTCTTGAGAGCCGCTTCGTAGTCGAAAACATAGCCCTTGAGCGTCTTGAGCTCATCGCCTTGAAGGTTTCGTACTCCACTGATACTCCCGGGACCGTTGCCTTTGGAGCCAAAACAGATGCAGCGCTGCAATGCACATTAGAATGGCCTGAGTAAGAAGTTTGTGATGGCTTTTTACCTTCTCGTGCCAGAGGCAGCCTTCCATGTGATCTTTGCAGACCTGTTCAGACATGTCTTGGTAACTTGGAATCGAACCAACACCGTCGTGGTGCTATATGAGTATTAGCCATGTCTTTAGTTATGAGTATGTCTTGGGGTATTTACCTTTGAGCACTCAGTGTCCTCCTAGTATTTCAAAATCTCGTGTTAGTGTTGCTCTACATTTCCGAATGAATAGCACTAGTGACTTACATCACTGACCATGAGGAAGTAATCGGCTTTGTTCTTCGACTTCATGGCCTTGACAACAGCGAACTCATCCTATAACTCGCTCGTTAGTAATCTGAACCTAAGCTCATGAGAGGTAACATACCCATTTGCTCTGCACCTGCGTGATATAATGGTTCATAACAGGCTTTGTAATGTCCCTACTCAGCCAGTCACCATCACGGAAGAACTCATATACAAACTCCGTCATCTTGTCGTCGCTCCAGCCGGTTGGGTTTACACCACCGAACATGTTGCCAATAAAGTTCTCAGTCGAGTTGAGGATCTCAGAGAACATGTCACCATATGCTTCCTCAAGCTTTTTCTCCAAGGTTTCTGGTGAGACCTTCTCCTCCCAGCTCGTGCCAGCCGACATCGCGGCAAACACACCGGCAAAGGAAGTCATTGTGCCGGTGAAGAGAGGCTTAGCAGCTCCAAAGCCTGCCAGCGAAGTCAGGATGCCAACGAGCATATTGACGAAGTCTCCGTTTTCTTCCTGGGGAGGTGTGCCGTATTCTCGAACAATCTTCTTGATCTCCGAGGAGAGCTGGATGACAGATTCCTTGATAGTCTGCCACCAAAGCGTTTTGAAACCATCAAAGGTGTTAGATATCTGGAAGTGCATGTAGTAGCCCTGTGGTGGGATGTAAGTGGAGCAGGCTTTGCTCTCGGGCAAGGCGCAGCTCGAGGAAGTCAAGATAGTGCAATCATAAGTCGAACCTGATGGCGTGTCCATGACTTGCATGAAAAAGCGATCGGACCATTTCTTTGCTCCGTGGTCGTGAATCCACTTCTTCCACCACTCAGCCGAGCCGCTGTCTTTCCAGCTTTTGTGAGCGACGTTGATATCCGGGGTCTGAATCGTGTGATTGCACACGCCCTTGTCATGGTCTTCGCCTTTACCGGGTAGGTCAATGATCGGAATGTCGTCTCCTACAGAACCACCGCCGGTCTTGGGCAAACCAGGGTCCGCTACAGAAGGTAAGTATACATCAGGGCGCTGGAGACACTGTGGAAAGGAACACATACTTGTTGGGGAACTGTCATCTCCACCAGTCGAGCTACACCGGTTCCAGTATGTCCAAGCCTGGAAGGTATTGTCAGCTAATGACCTCCTGTGAAATCAACTCGCGGGCGAAGCACATACCTTGTTCGTTTGAGGATCGACTTTGACTAGATCCGCTCGACCTTTACCGCCCTGGTTCGTAAAGTGCTAACAACAACGATCAGCCATCCAGTAAAGCCGCGACTCCGAGGGCCAACTTACCATGTTCTCGCCTCGATCAATAGGATTATAAAGCATGCCGCGGTTAGTCCAGGAAAAAGAGCTACCGCCTTGAGCTTTGTGACCTTTGTTGGTGAAGACATCAACAGCACCAGTGTACTTGTCAACATGAAGAAGGTCGGCTCGTCCAGACGCCTCGACATCAGCAAAACGGATGTTGGCTCGATCCCTACACTACCTGTTAGTATTTTTATATGGTTGTTGTTGATGATGCAGCGTACCAGCCTTCCGAGAACTTGATCTGGCCAGCGTTCTCCAGGCCATTGGCTTTGTTGAGCCAACCGCTGATACGACCATTCTTCTCGATGCACAACGCATCAGCCCGACCATCGCCGCTAACCTGTTCGTTAGTTCTGGCTTACATAGAGTGGTACAAGGCTCAAATGCACTTACTCGATGTCATGGAATCTCATTCCCAGGTCAAAGATACCAACACCCCAGCCTTGGTTGCAGTCCGTCGCAACAGCGGTACCACTGTCAAATGAGATCTTGTCGGCTCCCTTGTCGTACTGATTCTTGTAGACCGTCAAATGCCCAGTGGCCTTGTTCTGCACAATGACATCGCATCTCCCATCGCCAGTCCAATCCGCGAGATGAATACCGTTTCGCGGCCCAGGAACCTTAAGCTCAATCTTGGTGTTGTGTCCCCACGCAGGCGGGGAGTGGATGTTGGCATTGATCTCCGCAGCATGACCGTCCTGGTATATCCAGACATAATCATCGCTGCCAGTACCACGCATGTCGCAGTAGTAGTTCCCGTCCGCCTTGAGCTTGGTTCCTCCAGCGCCTTGGTTCTGCCAGACGACCACGTCGAAGTGGTCTTTTTCTTCTTTGAGGAAGATATAGTCAAGACGGTTGGAGCCGTAGATGCGTCCGAACTTGATGCTGTCTTGGATGCCTGTCACGGCTTGGCCAGCATGGGTTTGGCCCGCGGATCTCCATTTAGGTACCTATACTCGTTAGTCTGGAGATCCTTCAACTGGATTGTACTTCAGACTTACTACTCCGCTGCCGCTGCCTCGGTTGTTAATCCAAGTGCTGACTTGACCGTGATCGCCGATGTACATCACATCGCTCCGGAAACTGTATATGAGTATCAGTACGTCCATCGCTAACATATGATGATGTTATCATGGCAGCTTACTCTCCGTTGAGGTCGGCTGTCGGTCATGTTAGCTACGTGACAAGAAAGAACAGTGGAATTAGGCATACCAAGGATTATGCCGGCTTTGTCTGGTTGCGCAGTGTTGAAGACAGTTCCACGAATGCCCTTGGCTGTGCTGAACCCTTGCCATTGAGGCTTGTCACCCCAACCACCGTTCCGAGAGCACCTGACACCGTTAGATTTGGTTCATCATTCCCGGGGCAAACGTACGCTATCTCGCCAGCAGACTTGACTAGACAAAAGTCTGCTCTTCCGTCACCATCGATATCTGGTCATATAGTCAGGTTAACTGAGTTGTAAAAGGAATGCCACGAGCATGTGGTAGCAACTGACCTGCGATGCGTACATCAGTGGCTTTCAGACCATCGAAACCACCAATGACTTGCCCGATGCTCTCAAACTTGGGAGGATTTCCGCCTCGGTTGAGCGAAACCCATACCGCGTTCTCCTTGATACAGAAGAAGTCATCGAGGCCGTCATTGTTCTAGTCGAACTATAAGCGTGATTAAAAATGGAGTGATGTTCAGAAGTACTTACAAAGTCGGCGAACGCGTACCCTAATAGAATCGCAATCAGTAGTGCTCAAGGTGGGGAACCTGGAAGTACTCACGGGGACCCAAATCACAGTTCATATCGACGTTGAACTGGACCGATTTGTCAAACTTGCCTCCTCCCAAGTTCTGCCGGAACCAGTATGCGTTCTTGTCCTTGGTGTTATGATAGACACGAATCCAATCATCAAGAGAAGCCGTCCGTTCCGCATTCGGGTCACCCTTGACAATATTCGCAAAGAAAATATGCCATGGGATCGCATCAGTGATAGACTTCGGATCACTCCCCTTGTCAATCTTGGCACTCTCAATAACGCCCTTCGAAGTGCTCTTGTGAACATAATTCCCATCGTCATGACCACTGCCCATCTGAGACTGACCAGGTAAACCAGCATTACCAGCAACCTTCTTACACTGGTTGCTCAAACCACCAGCTGCATCGTCGATATTATCAACCTTTGCAGGCGGTTGGATCTGGTCTTCAATCTTGCTGATAGCATCCCACCAGACACCCGCAAACATCTTGTAGCCATCGTCGGTAGGGTGGTCTTTGTCAGGGCCAATGTCATCCATGGACATGACGCTTCGTACGTCGGCGAGGGCGATGCGTGCTCCTTTGTATCCCGCTGCGACTTTTCGGATTTGCTTGCTGATGTCGTCGGAGCAGGAGTTTCGCGATGAGTCTTTGTTTAGAAGGAGGGTTGATAGAACGACTGTCACGCCGGGGACACTGTCGAAGATGTCATCGACAAGGCTTTTTGTTCGTTCGCCGGCTTTGCTAGGGTCGCCTCCGGAGTTGCAGTCATTTCTAGCCAGTTAGCTTGGTATATGGAGGTTTTTGACTTGGTACTCTTACAATCCGGCGTTGATGAGAACCAGGTTTGGCTTCATCCACTTGCTTTTTGTCCAAGCGCCGTGAACGGACTCAATCGTCCAGCCAGGGTGACCTTCGTTATCCTAAGAAATATTAAACATGCCACCAGTGAATGCGATCTCCACGTTTTACTTACCGAATCTGCCATGGTACCATCTCTCTCTGATCCAACCATGTTGACCTCCCATCCGCGGAATCGGAGCTGAGCCCGAAGCCACTTGCGGTAGCCATTACCATCACTGGACTTGTAGCCCTGAGTGATGGAAGCACCAAGTGGCATTACTCTCAGATAAAAGTCTTTAGCAGCTCTACGATCAAGTTCTGAATTCTGATCGACTGTGACGGTCAAGTTGTCGAATTCGTTTGGGTGTAAGTCAGTGCCGCAAGACTCGTGCAGTCCACGGCCTTGGTTAGGTGGATGAACAACGTCTGGCGCATAGCCATTACCGTACGGCGAAAGGCCATCTGAGTGACTTGCAAGGAGTGGATATGGGTAAAGCAGAATGGCAGTTATCATTGAGATAGCGGCCTGGCCGCTGAGAAATAACCGCATCCTTACGTCTGGATACGTAGTACACTTGATACAAGAGAATAAAGAGCGTATAGAATATTACTGAAACGCGAAACCCCCAAGACCGATGATCTTATATCATATCCTTCTCGCTTTGGCATCGGATCTCTGTGGAAATTTCCACTTCATGCCTTGCCTTTACTGCCCCCAAGACAAGTAAGACGACAGTCAAAGGATTCAGATCCCACAATACTTAGGATCATCATGCCATGACATCTGACTAAGATAAACACATTTATGGGTCAGTCACTCTTGGCGTTGTCCCTTTTGATCCCCCTCTGATTGGCTTGCTCGTTCCGGCCCTTCCATTATTGGCTTGCTCACAAGCGAGCAACATCCATATGATGATCGGACGCACGACCTCACTTGGCGACATCTCGATTTGGCTGGGACCTTTGCAACTCTTCATTTTTCCAGAAGGCCTGTTCAGGTGATATTTTGCTTCGAGGGACTTTTGGACATGCTGCAAGACGGTTAAGAATTTGGCAGATTAAAACATACAGGCCGTGGTTCTTGACTTCGTTGGCTGCTTCGAAACAGGAGGCCGTGATTATCATGGTAGAAGGTCATCAAAGCAGCGAGTTAAAAACAACTACCAACATTAATCTTCAGTCTCGCTGTGCTTTTGACCATAATTCTTAGTGCATCAACTCTATCAGGCGAGAAACTCCCTTCTGTCCATTCACATTTTAGTATTAATCATACAGAAGACCAACAAGCCCAGTCACAATCATCATCCTGTGATCTGACAACCCTACAAGGCTGTGTCAGAAAGGGAACATTGCCACGTGCGCCATATGTTCAACCCCCGTTCCTGAGGTCGGCTATGCCGGGAATAAGAAGGTGAGGCTGCCTGTAACTAAGCTGTATTATTTATCCTCCTTGATTGGCTGTTCTTCGATCGACATGTTGCCTGCCCAGCCTCTCTTTCGGCACTGATATCCGCGAACTCAATCTCACATAAGCCGGAGAGTTAATCTTAGCTAAGTCGGGAGAGTCGCTCGCACTCGCTTAAATGGACCCTCATTTGCCTCTCATGCATATCGAAGTGGCAGAGAACATGCGTTCTACTATTAAGGAACGTAGATGATGTCACACCACCCCCCTCGGGAAACACGTCTGTGAGGCGCGTGATCTGAGCCCATCAGCTGTAGGGACTATCAACTCAAAAACATTATCAATTCCGAAGTGCTAGTAACACAAAGGCCTCGCTGGTTAACTATACTTGCCATCCTCTCATTCAAAATGTTTCGCTTTCCCTTATTCTCATGGTGAGCAAGTCAATTAACGATGCAAGTGTTGATATTTACTGTCATGACATCCTCCGTCTTGGCTCGTACTGGACAAATAACAAGCGAGATATAACCTCACGAATCTACCTCCACGTTCCCATTGAGCTTTGGCTCCTTATCCTCTCCCTCATCGATGAACATTTCCCTCAGTCTCTTCTTCGAAATCTTAGGAAAGTAGTGCGCAAACCCATCAGGAGCCCTCACCAACGTTTCAATCTGACCCGCGATCGTCCCGATCATCCTACGTTTATGCCCCGCATGAACACCATAGTTCATATGCTCCTTCCACAACGGATCATTTCGTGTGGAACAGGTCCCTAGATCTTTCCACGATGTCATGACGATGTAATTCGCGGACGAGCTCTCTGACCGGATGACGTTGACCGCGTAGTCGGTTGAACAACCGCCGCAGGACCATACACGACCTTCGAGGGCGCTGTCTAGTCTGGCTCTTGCGTGGCAGTTTAGCCAACAGTCTCCCTTGTGAGTCCATAGACACTCTTGTAGCTGTTGGCCTGGAAGGTCGAATTCCTGCATGTTTGAGTAGCGGAATGACCATTGTCCTACGGGCCATTTGAATTCCTCGTCTGGTTGAGTTATGAACGGGTACATATCGGTCCACTTGGCATGTCCACAGATACTGCCAAGTTCTTCAGATTCCTGAAGAGTTCGGTGTAGAGCTTTAACTCCCTCAATGATCTGATCTGGCTGGCGGCCTGTATTCTTTCCCGGAAACAGTATCCTCTGTGATTTGATGAGGAGGTTTTTCTGGGAAGAAGTATACATTTTCTGCTGCAGTCGTATAATAAGTTTGCCTTCATCGTTGAACGTCGGCTGCACAAACTTTACACTCCGCTGGCCTGGGGGCAGCACGCCAAATATGAAACGGTTGTATCTCGATATAGCCGACATGACATCGAAATGAACCCCTCTCGAAAGGTAAGGCGAGACAGACGATCTCTGCATATGCGCAGCGCCATTGAGAACACAGGCCCGCCTGCCCTCCTTTTCAGTAAAGACTGTACGACTCTTCCGCGGTTCGTGGAATTTTCGACAGACATCACAGAGTATCTCGTCAGGCCAAATGTGGCTTTGTTCAAGCCGACAAAGGAAGAACCATTTATCAAATCCGTTAAGTGTTGTTGCGTTCCCGAATAGGCTATGAAGCCATCGTGATGTGAAGGCAAGGCTTGCTCGGTCTATCGGTGCGAGGAGACCGACGATCAGAGTTAGAAGCTCTGGTGGGAGGCTTTGGAGGGTTATCGGCGGTGACCGAGCGGCGGGCTTTTTTCTCGGAGGAGGTCTTCTCTTACTCTTTTCTGGAACGTCAAAATTTTGGACACATGTTGGTATCAGCATATGACTCTTGGGCGTAGGGTTTGCATGTTTCTGGCGGAGAGTAAGCCTTCTCAGTTTGGCCAGAAGTGTCATTGTGATTATTCGGCTCGGCGGACGTAAAGTAGTAAGATGAAGGAAAAGAAATTTTAATACGTATGTCCGGGTTCGTCGTCTCTTATAAGAAAGTCAAACATCTCCTTGAAGGTAAGAAAAGCAATGCTACAGGTGCATTACAAAAGTCACAGCGTAAAAATGTTTAAGTGAAAGGGCTTAGGGCAAAAAGCCCAATACCTGGCGTTGAGGCTTAACTGTAAACGAGAGTATATGTCACAATGACAGTTTTATATAGGGTTCAGGGCGTTACGAGTGGCTCTGGTTTGGAGTACAGCCTTCGGTCAACAATCAGGATTGGATGACATGAGCTCGTACGCCAGTTTCTTCATGGCTGATTCCCTTGTACGTATCTCGTTCATGAAAGAGTCGATCGTTGTAGTCTCGTTGGGTTCCATGATCAACGACTGGATGGTCCCGTCGAACGCTTGGTAGACTGCCTGCAGCTGTCCCAGCGTTTTGGCGTCGCACGCTTTTGCCTCCCGGGCGAGTTGCTGAGTCAACTTAACCCTTGCACACATGTTCAACAAGCCGCGTTGTGGCATACCTAACGACGTCAAGACTCATAATGATGGATCACTTTCCGCTTGGCGGTAGGTAGATTCTCAATAAACTTTGACTTAGGCATGACACAGTCAAGTTCACTCCCACGCGTCTTCCTCATCGTCGTCCTGGTGTACTGTATTTTGTTCCTCCCTCTCAGTTTGGTCTTCATACCGTACCTCAAAAGTCCCATCGCCCAAGTCGTCCTCAAATGTTGTCAAAGATGCGGAGGTCGAAGGACCTTCACCACGAAATCTTCCCGGGGCCTTCTTCTCTGTCAACTGCAATCATTTAGCTTTCGTGCGTTTTCCGGTTCAACTTTGTTACTCACTCCGCGAATGGGAACCCACGTGAACCTTATGCCGTGGAAGAAGACAACGTGGCCTTTGTCATTCTATACCCGTTAATTAGATAATCAGTAAGGGGTACAAAACAACTCACATCATCATTCTGGGTGCTTATCCATCCTTCTGCACTTCCTCCATGCAAATAACTTCCCTTTGGAGCCACTTCGCCAAACTCAAGAGCCGTTGTGCTAAACCCAACATCGACCACCTTATCTTTAGAGTCCCAGCAATTGACCGATGCATTCTCTGCGGCCCACGTCGAAGTGATAATCCACAAGCCATTTTCTCTGACCTCAGGACATGATTTCACTATGCCTTTCGCATTTTGCTTCATCCACTTAAGAAGAGGCTCCTTATGATAATACCGCTCATGGACAACAGGACCACTGGTCAGAAGAACAGCCCCATGATTTTTGTCGGCCTGGAATCGGAAGCAGGCGGAGACATCGAAGGGCAGTGCTGCTGCTGCCATCATAGGTATTGTCCCAAGGCCGATACTCAGATCAATCGCGCGGCCTCTTGTCTCGTTGCCCAGCTTAGGTCCCCATATTTGCTTCTGAGATGGAGCACGTTTCAGTGTTGTGCCGTCGATGGATGACAAACCCGACGGTAAGCTTGCCGACGATGTGAGATCTCCGATGGGATTCCAGGCCCCAGTCGAGTCAAAATATCCGATAAATCCGGGCTGGAACTGACTCGAGGGAATTGGTAAGTACAGCGCCGTGCCGAAAGGATGCGCTCGCATGAGCTCAGCATACTTGAGATCCAAAGCCTTGCCCATTATTGTTAGCTATTTGGAAGATTTCGTTAGTGATAGAGGGGTAACAGGTCTCTCTTATCTTGGGTTAACGTAAGGCAGCACAAATACCTCGTACATGAGTACCCGACTTAGCCGATGTGGCGCTAATAGTGTGCCAATATTTATGCGCGCAATGTTACACTGCGCTTCAGTTTGTGATACTGTATCCTATCAGCTGGTCGCATTGCACAATTGTCTCGGCCGTTCGATAATCGATGAAAGAATAAACGCGTCGCTGAGCGGTTGAAATGGCCGCAAACTGCCCTAACATCGTCCCTATCTTTTTGTCACCTAAAGCCAATGTTTCAAATTTCTTACATACATTAGGATGAAAACCCCGCATCAGAGTCCAGTGATCATATGTCTTGCTGCTGATCTCTAGGTCTTGCGCAAGTCGTCTTTCCCCTCTTTTCCTGTCACTAAATGATCGCTGAAGTGCTCTCACAATATCCACCATGGCCACAGATCTCACGGCTCAGCTCGAACATGCCGCGACATTGATCGCATCCCAAGAGCAAGATGAAGAGCTCATCCCGGACGGTCATTTCTGCCGTAATAAAGATTTCCTAAAGGACGTGGATCCCGAAACGTGCAAGTATATCTATGCCGTCATGCTTTCGGATCGCTCCGAGAGGGCAAAGCGATTCTCCATGGCAAGTGAGGAAGTATTGATGACCAGAGGTATCGGCAACAATACATCTGGCCTGAAAGCCGCCGCTATCTTGGGTGCTCTGGCTGTCTTCAATGTTCTAAAAAGCGAGCCTATGAGAGGGGTCGTTGTCAGCATGTTTGGGAGAGTTCTGAGGAGACAGTGGGAGGTTGCAGATCCAGAAAATCAGCCTGAGGTTCTAGATCGGGCAGTGGAATATCTAAGAAAGACTGTTGAATTTGGGCCGCGGAATCATTCGAACCGAGCATTGCATCTGGACGACCTTGGCGATATTCTGACACAAAGGTACAAGGCTACTCACCAAGAAGTAGACTTCGAGGAAGCGACTGCGGCTTTCCATGAAGCTTTGGCCACAGACTTCCCAGGGAAACCAATCTTCTATCTTGGCTTGGCAAAGCTACAGCAGGAGAGGGCCTTATTTCAGGAAGAAGAAACGGAAAGCTTACTACTTGAGAGTATGGCCACTCTTCAGCTTGCCGAAAATTCAATCCCAAGCCAATTCGACTCGACACCCTTCAGATACACCATTGCAGATATCCACCGTGCTCGCGCCGCCTCTTTCGTTCACCTATACGACCTGAGCCAAGATATCGAGAACCTCAGAAAGGCTAAGGCGGCTCTCAACAGAGGCCTTGCAGTTTCTGAAGAAAAGCGTTCGAATGACCGTTTCAATTGTCTCGTCAACTTGGCATCACTACAGCAGAAGCTAAACGAAGAAGAGAACACACGAGACCCATCTGCTGAGATTGGTTATCTAAGACAAGCCCTTCGTGTTCATCCAAACTCCACAGAGGCACTGGAAGAACTGGCGAATGCACTGGGTGAAAGAGCCGAGCAGAATAAGCACCGGGAAACCCAAGTCGAAGCAGATAAGCTTATCGAGAGGATGAATGAGCTACAGATCGTCGATCCATCGCCGAAGACACCGGCGCGACTAATCAGAGACGCAGGTGCTCATGAAGAGCAATTCAGCAGAACTGGGCTCTTCTCAGAAATCGACCAAGCTATCAAGTGCTTGCAAGACGCCCTCGACCATCCAGATTTACAAGGTCATCAGCAAATTAACTGCTATCAACAACTCGCTATAGCACTTCTCGTCAGGTTTGAAGCGAATGGAGACAAAGATGATCTCCGCAACGCGTGTCAAGCAAATCTTGATGTTTTGCCATTCCTCAACGACCTCGATGATCCTATGAAAGCTCGATGTTTGAGAGCTTCTGGGAGGGCTGCCTTTGTGTCTGCTCAGATTCCGGGGCAAGAGCTGTTCATTGATGGTGCTTTAACGGCTCTCGTTGCAGCGAAGGAAATAGCGCTGAGGACTGATCCGTTTTATCTTACTGTCATGAATGATATTGGTAACGCTTACGTTGTTAAATGCCAGTGTACTGGCGATGTCAAGTATCTTTCACAGGCCGCTGAAGCATATCAGGATGGTCTAGATGCCTCTAAGGAGCAAGGGTCGTCTGGCGGAACTATGAACATCATGCTGACTCATGGTTTGGGGAATACAGCGCTCTATCAGTTCAAATTCTCTGGAAGATTGGAAGACATCAACACAGCGATCAAGGCGTTCGAGCAATGTCTTGACTCAACTGGGCCAACCGAAGTTCGAGCTGGCTCGAGAACAAGAAGTCTTAGTCATGCTCTTCAGCTTAGATACGACGATACTGAGGACGTTAGAGACGTCATAAGAGCTGGTCAGATCGTCGAAGAGGTACTGAGCAGGGATCTTAACCTTCCACCGGTCGAAATCTCGGCACTTCACAATATGCTGGGAACAGCGTATCTTCGTCAATACCACCGGGAGGAAGATATAAGCTTTCTCGCTCAAGCTGAGAAGAACTTCAACGTCGCTCTCTCCTGTGGATGCACGGATAAATTTTACTTGTTCTCGGCGCGGGTCAATTTGACACGTACGTTGCAGTACAGAGCCAAGAAGACACTTAGCCTACGAGACCTGCGCGATGCGCTCGTGAACTTCCAAGAGTGTATCTCAATGGGTGGTATGGACGATATTAATCGCGGAGGACTTCTCATCAACCAAGCAGAACTGCTCATCGCAATCTGGACTGTCAGCCCAGCTCCATTAAGCACACTCGCTGCAGACGCATACCTGAACTTAACCGCTCAGTTCTCATCGGCTCCAGGTATCGCTCGTCACGTCCTCGCGTGGATGAAAGTCTGGGCATCCATGTTTGCGCATACAGTCGCAAAGGATTCGACCGCTGCGAGAAACTACATCCGAGAAGCAGCTGAGGATCTTCCCTTTGCGGTCTATGCTTGCTCCACTCGGGCCGATCAGCTGCGACAAGCGAAGAAGTTCCAAGCCGTCCCAACACTTGCACTTTGGTTCTCACTTGCGGCTGGGGACTCAGCGGTTGAAGCGCTACAGTTATATGAGAGAAGTCGATGTGTTTTGTGGGAGGAGATTCTTAACAAGGGTGTTGATTCCGGTCTGGACGATTTGAGAGACAAGTTTCCAGATTTGGCAACTCGTTTCATTGAAGCGAGGATCTCTGAGAAAGTGAAGGGCCAGCGAGCGGCGAGATTCGACCTTGATAAGAAGTTTCTCCAGAGTCAGACGGCTTTCAACAAGTCGACTTCATTTCAGGAACTGATAGTCGAGATCAGAGCAAAAGACGGGTTTCAGGATTTTCTCAGGCTTCCGCGCGAGGACTCGCACTTCTATGAACTTGCCGAATCTGGTCCCATCGTCATTGTCGAAACGGAACCTCTGAGTGGTGGCTACGCACTCATCATTACCACCACCGAGATTCGGAAAATCTCACTTCCCAAATTCACTGTCGATGACATCAGGGAGCATAAACAACTTTTGCGCCAGGCCATTGACATGTCAAATGATGAAGATGGTCAGGGCGGCGATTTTCTCCATTATCTACTTACATGGCTCTGGGAAGTTGTAGCAGAGCCCGTTCTACTGAGTCTGGGGTATGATGGGGCTCCCAAAGATGGAGATCTGCCGAGGATCTGGTGGTTGACGACGAGCAGTATCAATGCTTGGCCGATTCATGCGGCTGGAAATCATCGACGGGCATTAGAGACGGGAGAGCGCTGCACAGTGCTCGATCGATGCGTTCCGTCGTATACAAATACCCTTCGAGGACTTTCATTTGTGAGAGGTCGTGAGAAAGAGATCACGCAACTTGGTGGGGATCAGAAAGCGATGCTGGTTAAGATGGAGACAACGGATCACCTTGCGCCGCTGCAACATGCCGCTAGCGAGATCGATGCTGTCAACACAATTCTCACTCGCGGAGGATTCAACACCGTGATTCATGATAGCCCAGTTCGAAAGGAGGCACTCACAGGTCTGTTAAACTCACAGATCGCGCATTTCGCTTGCCACGGCGAAGTCGACACTTTAAACCCAGCACGCAGCGGCCTTCTCCTACGCGACTGGTACACCCAAGAAACAAATGGCAACATCACGCGAGGAAACATCCTCGACGTTCAAAGCATGATTTCAGCTCCAAAAAAGCTAAACTGCTCTCTCATCTATGTATCAGCATGTGAAACGGCTATTACAGGTGATCCAATGCTTCCGGAAGAATCGATCCATCTTGCTGCTGGATTCCAAATGGCGGGTGTGCCGTCTGTAGTGGCTAGTCTGTGGAAAGCAGAGGATGAGACTTGTGGTCTTGTCTCCAAGGTGTTTTATGCTGACTTGACGAAAGGAGGGGCGGGTGTTACGGGACATCGGTCTGCGAGGGCGTTGAGACTGGCTGTTTTGGAACAGCGCCAGGCTGGTGTTGATCCGAGATTTTGGGCGACTTGAATTCATTACGGTCCTTGAAAGTTTGCCCCGGTAGAGTTTGGTTCGTATGAGATGCGTCGGCTGTCAGGTCACCTAACTCAAAAATGACACTCTTAAAAACACCCCTTCAGGCAGCATGCCAACTACCCAAATATAACCCAGGAATTTTATTTTTCATCACATCTTGGACAAATAAATGTCCATCGTTCTTCTTTGTCGACATGTTGCTCATTTCTGTCAATGGGCTTCTCCATTTGCAAAAGTACCGGACTGTGAAACATAATCCAGACAAGAAGGTCACTCAAGTAGAGTTCTTGTAGACTTTTAGCTTTCGGGTCTAGGGCTAAAGACCCTGAGCATTTCACGCATCACCCTTCAAGCCCAACATTGGACTCTTGCACTTGCGGTCTGTTTGTTGTTTTTGTCATAAGCTGTCCATGATGATGTTAGCAACAGGGCGTCGCTTACCAAGACCGCCGCAACATGGCCCGGAACTTGGTACACGACGTGCGCAATCATCAACCTTCGCATCTCGACAGCGCCAAAGACGACTTCCATCCGCAGCAGTTCCAGATCCTGCCGAATCTCCTCATCCTCTGACACCAACTGCAACATCTGTTATAGCCACGATTCCTACTACGATGCCTCTTCTTGTCCTACTACTACTCCTCCCTTTCCTACTTTTTCTTTATCTCATGTCTCACCTCGTCCTCTTCGTGGTGCTGTATCTCCTGCTACGAATCTAGCTCCAGCTTCGACTCGATCGCCATTCACTACGGTCTCGCCACATTCTCCGATCTAGAACCAAGAAATCGGGTCTTCTCCAGCGGCCAGGAGGTGCTCTAAAGCTGCGCCAAGATTGGAGGCTTTGATATCTATGTTCAGAGCTCTTGGATGTCTCGCCACAGTCTGCGACCTGCGCTACCTGCTCTTTTTCTGCTTTCCGGTTTTTATTCAAGCAAGAATCAGCACAGCAAATCAGTCCTATGTTACAAAGCGTGCTGATGGCTTGAGAGCTTGCACAGCAGCAAGGATCTCCAGCCGGTTATTCTGAACAGCAAAGGCCGAAAGACGGCCTCACGGAACCCATTCATCTTCTCCAGCTCAAGGAGGATATTGGCGCGAGTGGCATGCTCACTCTGGTTCTCCTGAACACGCTGGTTCAGGCTGGCAAGGACCGCAGCTTGGGGTTGTAGGTCTGTGCACCAATGGCAGGCGCTGTCGTGAAGCGTTAGTTGAGGACTGCGCATGGGATTGACCACGTGCGGAAGCAGATAATCAACGTGCCATCCTAGTAGCCACTAATGTAAGAATCAAGCGATATCTTAAATAAATAAATAATAAAGAACATCAGACTTTACCATTCACTGCACTAAACGCACGATACAGACTTAGAATAGGTACTTATACTAAACGTGGTCAAAGCTTTGTAAATGGACTAAACTTGTAATGAGTTTTAGAGTAACTACACTAAATTTCATCTAGAGTGGGCCTGTATCTGTATCGCAGCGGTGTCATTCATGCTCTGGGTTATAACAGCGCTTTCATCTACATATTCAGCCAATCAGATGAAGTCGGTATTGGCCGAAGTTCCAATTGATTTCACGGCGACTACCGAAGGGATAGCAGTTTCACTATACCCCGTACGGGTCATATTCACTAAAACATGTGAAACGTTTCAGATCAACTCATCTCTTCATACCTAATCTCATACTCGCTATCCAGATAACACCAATACAGTCATTCCCATCAACTCACAAACTCCACATCGCTCCCATGCAAAAATATGTACAAACATTTATATACATGTCATCTCATCTCATCTCATAAACGCAAATCTACTTGCGGTAAGTGGTCCAAGCACTGTGCATGCGGGTCTTCTGACCAGGGGTAAACTCCTCGTAGCAAACACTACAATAACCATTAGTAATTATATCAACGAACGTTTCGGGAATAACTTACTCATCGGAGTAGTCCATAAAGTTGTGGATGGGGTCATCGCCAGCCTGGTTAGGGCAGCTATCCCGTCGAGCAGGGCATCCACTCGTCTGGCTAGCCTGAGCAGGGGTGTCGCTAACCAGATCTCCACCATTGCAGCCATCCTGGAAAGTATGGAAGAGGTTGAACCAATGGCCGACCTCGTGAACGGCAGTTCCACCGAGGTTATAAGGAGCCATTGAACCTCCGGGGACGGTCTCAGCGACAATGACGCAGCCGTCGCGGATGAAGGTTGAAGATCCAGTTGAGACATTAGGCTCAGGGAAGAAGCAGTATCCAAGAGCGTCAAGACCATCAAGCTTGGCAACGTCAGTGAAGTACAAGTTAAGAGTCTTGTAATCACCCTGACGAAGCTGTCTCTTCATAGCAACCTCGCCATTTCCAGCAGCCCAGTTAGAGTTGGTGGTGAAAGTGGTATCAATGAGGTTGAAGGTCACGTCATGAGGACCATAAGCATCGTTCAAGGCCTTGAGCTGGGCTTGAAGCTTAGCCTTGGTGATGTACTTTGAGGAGGAGGAAGACACGACGTGGAAGTAGGTGTCGACGGTGATGGAAGTAGCAGCGACTTTGGAGACGGACTCGATCTTCTTGAGGTTTTGAGCGTGTTGGACTTGCTCGGGTGTAGGGTCTGCGATGGCGCAGCGAGGGGGGATAGCACGTCCGGCTAGGCCAGCGAGGGCGTTGCCGAAGAAGAGAGCGAGAGCGAGCTTGGAAACCATTGTGATGAGATGTGAAGAGATAGATGAAGATGAGGATATCGACTATAATCTATGCAACTTCACTAGATATTTATAATTATATTCTCTTGTCCTGACTTACAGTATAGAGCGGGCATAATCTATCCATCTTACTATCTCATGACGATCGTTTCCAATTATGCCATATCTCCGTTCATCCAGATCAAAAGACCATCCCATCACAGCATAACTCACCATCCTTATCTATGTCAATTCCCCATAAGAGCAACTACACAAGTTATTCCGTAAATCTGACCTGCCACATTGACTCATGAGTGGACGACTTGCCGCGGTGTCTATTCCGTACCAATGCTAGTGCTCGGAAATGAACCCCTGGACCTTCTGTTAAAGGAAACGGCCGCCGTGGCTAATACGAGACAGCCGAACTTCGGACGCCAAGAGACCTTCCCGTCTTGGAAGGATCTTCTGCCGACGCACGGGCTTGATCTGGGGCGGGTCTGTCCCCCTGTAAGCTTAAAATGAAGCATTATCGTATGGTTAACTACCGGAGCTTGAGAACTTTTGCTAGGCTTGTGTTGGAGTGATCACATTATCTTGATAGATTGTGGAGGTGATGCTGGGGTTCAAGCCGATGCCGGCTTGGCGAGTCGATTGGGCATCTTGGATCGAGGGATTGCTTGTAATGAATGATTCAATGTCTCAGAATGGTCGAGTCATTAGTGATAATTGTCGATCAACGCCCGTAAGATGACATTGTGTTCGTAGACGAGTAGGACCCTTTTGAGAAAGAAAAAAAAAAAAACAGAACAGGTGCTCCAAGCAATATATATATTATAACTCATTATATATGCCCAGTGTCTGTCGTCAGTAATGAATGTTTACTATTTCAATCTACTGATGTAGGGTAGTGTCGACGATCTTATCGGACACTATCTTATCTTATCGCCTTCAGATCTCCATTAGACGGCCCAATCAAGACGCATGCATGGCTAATCATGAGTGGGCACTCTGCAGGGATTTTTTAATCTGACGTTATCGGGTTGCATCCTCAATCAAATTCTGTGAATAATTGACAGCTGAGATATAAACCCCACACATCATTCCAGCCAGTCAAAAGGCGTAATATGTAAGCCGAATGGCTGTCGCAACTCTTCTTATTACCTCTTTTGGTAGACATCATGCTTGGTACGTACTGCCAATCACATGTAAACACCGACATCATAAATATGCAGCGGTTAAAAGCATGCAGGGCCAAGTGGAATGGAGCATCAGGATCGAGATTAATGGCTCATTGTCTACCACCAGGGTTCTATGCTTGTTTTACACTTCTATAAATGGGTTTCACGCTCTGTTCAATCCTCATCGCCAAAAACAACAGCATGCTCAAATGCCCAGTCTCGGATAGCATCAAAGTTGCGACATGTATGCAGCGTGCTAAAATCAGGCCAGTGCCCATCATAGCCATCGTAATACTTGAATGCAAAAACACCGGTGTCGCTCTGGCACATTATATTGTTACGCAGAATTTCGATGCAGTGATCTACAAGTCAGATTAGCATTGATCAGGCAACTGACCCAGAAGGTCCGACTTACCAAGATGGCCTCTCAAGTCCTCAGGCTCAACCTCAATATCGCCACCCATCTTGGAGTAGTAATCCCTGTAGGTGTCTTGTCGAAGCAAGTTCAGGCAGTGAAGCTGATGGAATACTTGGATTCCGACGCGATAGCCCGTATGTCCTGTCTTGGGATCTTTGACCTTGAGAGAATTGGGGTCAAGACCAAGTTTGTCGAGCTCAGCTTTGGAAATCATTTGATCACCGACGTCGTATGTAACATGGTTCCAAGCTTTATCAACTTCGGGCCCGTAACCGACAAACTCAGACATCTCGAGGGCTGGAGTGATATTGTATCGGACCGTATGGAAGTCTGCAACGCTTTCTGCGGGAGCTATTCGATGTCAACAGAGGTAGAAACTAAGCTGCGATTGACTCACAGTAAGGGAAGTTTGGCTGATTACAAACGCCATTTTGTAAAGGGCTCGCGCGAAGTAATAATGAAAGTGCAAAGAACGCCAGTGAGAAGGAGAGTAAGACACCGTGAGCTATCCATATGAAGATTGGATGTGTGCCTGGTTGTGAAATGAATGGCGAGATGTTGGTGTAGATAGGCAGAGGTGATAAGAGAGCATTCTTCTCATAAGTTTGCTGCTCCTCATCTTCAGGAACTGGACGATACTTTGAACCCATCGTTGCAGAGAATGATTAATTGAACCTTGAAAAAGTTAAGGAAAATGACTGGCCTGCAGTGAGAGAATAAAAGTCAACCTCCAGGGCGATGAGGGAGAAAAAGAACAAGTACGACAAGTGTTGAAGCAATGATGTATATATCAATGCCTAGAAACCTGATTCTATAATTGGTCCTCGTCAACTTGGCGTTTAGGTTCCTCAGTAAGCGGATAATCGGCTTCCAATAACAATCTCTTCAAACGCCAAGCCGAAACGTGAAATGGTTCGTGCGACAAGTGAAAACCACAACAAGTCATCCAGACCACCCACTTAAAACAATGTTCCAGCTTCACGGGTTTGACAGATCTCGAATCAGGAATAGTAAATCATTACTCACCAAGAACTATAGGGCCAGACAATATCTGTAACAGGGGTGAGTGATATTCTCAGGCAACGTGAGGCACTATACGTCGTAGCCGTCAGGGGTCGTGTCGTCTAGACCAATCATGTGAAACCAGCGAAACTTGTTCGAGTTTTATTTCCACCAATAGCGTGCCCCAATTGATTACAGTATGTCACTTCGCGTTTTCGCGTTTAAGCAAACAACGACCAGAGCCTTGGGTTTCGGCCGAGGTTGGAGTTTCATGATTGGCCGCTCTAACCGTCCCTACACCTTGACCCCAAAGCTGCCTAGCGGGAGGCCAACAAGGAGAAAGCGCCTTTTTCGTATACGGCGTTGTTCACTCAACAGAGCGGCAATGTCGGCATCATGTCCAACATGTCTTCAAACGCAAGCGCCAAGACAAGACCGATAGCGTTTGACGATTCTCTGAACTTGGGAGAGATCGAGGGGGGGGGGGCAAGATCTATTCTAAGATTCTGGGGTTATCATCTCAAGTTAGACTTAACATACCCCAAAGTCAAGTAAGTATAAGAAGCTTAGCATCTTTCAGCTCAAATCTTAATTTCTTCAACCAACTCACATTTCCTTCTTCAATCATCTGAGCTTAACTTTGCTTGACGCAAACGTTCTTTCTCTTCTTCATCAACTTTCAAGGCTAGTCCTATCTTTTATTCTACATCACTCTCATTTTACCTGCCGGTCAGAAAAAATCACTTCTATACCATCACTTCCAAGTCAAGATGTATTTCTCCAACGTTGTCGTCACTGTCCTTGCCGCTCAGGCTTTCTCTCAAGATAGCCGAGTCTCCCGCTCTAGCTTTGGACAGGTTGCTGTAAGTTACTCACCATGATCTTGATAGTTTAACGCTAATTTGAACAAGGCTTTGATGGCTGCTGCAGCTCTTCCAGCAGACGCTCTCGCTCTTCCTATCTTCAGCGCTGAGAGACGAGAGGTGAGTCGTGTTAGTATCTATTGGCTGCACTTCATCTAACAGGAATAGCCTCATCACCAGGGCGGACAGAACAACAACAACCAAGCCCAAGGCCAAAATAACAACAATCAAGCTCAGGGCAACCAGAACAACAACCAGGCTCAGAACGCCAACAACAATGCTAACGCCAATGCCAACGCAAATGGATGCAACGTCAAAAACAAGCGAGATGAGGAGCTTGTAGCTCGTCACCACCAGGGCAACCAGGGAGGCAACAATGCTAACAACAACGCCAATGGCAACGGAGCTGCCGCCGCTGCCAACAACTGCAACAACAACGGTAACGCCAACGGCAACAACAACAAGCGTGATGAGGAACTTGTAGCCCGTCACCACCAGGGAGCAAAGAAGAACAGGAACGGCAAGAACAACAAGCGTGAGGAGCTCGTCGCTCGCCACCATCAGGGAGCTCAGGGCGGCAACAAGGCTAACGCCGCTGGCGCCAACCGCAATGGTAACAACCGTAACCAAGCCGCCGCCGCTGCCAACAACGCCAACTGCAAGCGAGACCTCGAGGCTCGTCATCACCAGGGCGGCCAGAACAAGCAAAACGCCCAAGCCGCTAACTGCAACTGAGAACACAAAAACTCATCAAAGTCTGTTGTAGGCTTGGACAGGGATGAGCAAGGCATGTAATGGCTGGTGTGAAGGGGGAGAGATTATGTCTTGGCTTGGAGTGATGGGGTTCTGGAAGTAATGGGCTGGCCCATGGATTCTGGTAATTAGAGTGCTAGCTAGAATAATAAGACTAGAGAGTTCGGTTCAACTTTTCTGCGAGACCTATTGGTGAATCACTTGAGGCCTGATCTACAGGTTTTAAACTCCCTACCAGATTTACCTAGATCTTCTCATCTTTTTAGAGAGGTAACCCAAGTTTAGTCCCTAGAGGTGGCTTGGTCGTGGCTAGAGATAATTCTGTGGCCGTGCTGGCCACGTTTCAACGTTGACTCGCTTCCTAAGCGAAGCCAAGTTAGGCCTAGCCCTGTTTATTCACGGCATCTCCGCCCCTCCACTAAATCTTCAGGGTCCTTCACGTGATACCCCTCACGAATGCCTTTGTCCCTCGCAGGGCGACATGAAGCCCGGTAGAGACTAGACAAGGGCCTCTCTGGACTTATTGCAACTACTATACTCTATTAAAACCTGGATATACTCACTGAAGATTAATATCCAGCGTTTTCTCGTATTTTATCAAGGTTACAGCGTATCAACGTGGCTTTCGACTAACTGGCCAGAACACTCTACACCCATGTCTTTAAAGTGGGCTATCAGGCCACTTCTGAAAAGTCTTCCTCACAATCCCATCCCTTGAATCCTCCTCAAAACAAAAACACCAACAAAAAACATCTCAACTCCAACCTTGGCAACGATTGATCAAAAATGGCTCCCAAGAAGACCGACTCCGTTATCGATAATGTCGTCGCCTTTGGACGAGTTCGCAAGAACTTGAAGATGGGATGCGTCGGTCTTCCTAATGTCGGAAAGTCGAGCTTGTTCAACCTCTTGACGGAGCAGAGCGCCGCGGCGGAGAATTATCCTTTTTGTACCATTGAGCCTAATGAGGCGAGATGTGCTGTTCCTGACGCGAGATACGTAGGTTGAGATTCTGCGAAATATCGGTGAGGGGGGAGCTGATATGAGTGAAATTTAGGACTTTTTGTGCGATCTTTGGAAGCCTCCTTCTATGTACCCTGCTTATCTCCAGGTTACCGACATTGCTGGCTTGATCAAGGGAGCTTCTCAGGGAGAAGGTCTTGGAAATGCGTTCTTGTCGCATATCCAGGCCGTTGATGGCATGTTCCATATTGTTAGGTAAGCTCTGTCGAATAGAGTGGCAAGGAGCCAGGCTGACATGGCTTGTTCAATAGAGCATTCGATAATGATCAGGTCTTGCACGTCGACGACTCGATTGACCCTGTTCGTGATTTGGGTTGGTCCAGCATCTTATCTACAAGTGACTCAACTGACAAAGGTTCATTTAGACACCATTCAAAGCGAGCTCTGCAAGAAAGATCTCGGTATGTACATTCCTATCGTCAACCAATCAAAACTAACACTGATCTCAGACATTCTCGCGAAGCAAATCGTGGCCGAGGAGCTGATCGTCAAGAAGGCTGGTGGCAAGTACAAGATGCTACCTCTTTTCACCGAAACAACAACCAAGATCAAAGAAGTCAGTGAAAACAAATGGCGGCCAGGAAGTGGGAAAAAGACTGACACGGATTAGATGCTGGAAAAAGACCAACCAGTGCGAGATGGAAGCTGGACGCCTGCCGAGATCGCCCTCATCAACGAAAAGATCCAGCTCATCACCACAAAGCCAGTCATTTACCTCGTCAACTTGACAATGAAGGACTACCTTCGACAGAAGTGCAAGTACCTCCCCGGTATCGCCAAGTGGGTTACTGAGCATGGTGGTACTCCCCGCGATATCATTCCTTTTTCGATTGAGTTCGAAGAGAAGCTACACAGCTTGAAAGATGACCCCGATGCTCAGGCCGAGTTTCTCAAGGACATCAAGGTTAAGTCAAAGTTGGACAAGATTATCACTGAAGGATTCACAAAGCTCGGACTGCAATACTACTTCACAGGTTGGTTCAAATCTTGCGTGCGTCGAAATGGATGCTAACTTGGGTGTAGCTGGTGAGAAGGAGATCCGATGCTGGACTATTCCCCGGGGCTGCTTGGCTCCGCAAGCCGCTGGCGCTATCCACAGTGACTTTGAGAGAGGGTTCATCAAGGCTGAAGTTGTCGCTTATCAAGACTTCCATGATCTCTGCGAAGGACAAAAGTCCATGGGTCCCATTAAAGCAGCTGGCAAGTACCGACAAGAAGGAAAATCATACGTAAGTGCACGCAACGCGACTCATAGCACATAAAGCTCACTCTTGTTCTCCGCAGGTTGTTCAGGATGGTGATATCATCCACTTCCAGTTCAGTAAGCACAACCTCTTATAATGCTTCGGTCTATGCTGTATGCTAACAATCTTTACCAGATGTTTCGAATAAGAAATAAGTGTGTTTCAGCTACAGCGAGGAACACCATTGGTAAATGTTGCGAAGGTTCGGGTTTGTGTTTTATAGTGAAAATTAAACATCTAAAGAATGCATATGATATGTTTATATGAACCCTAACGAGTCTTATTCATATAATCCAGCGCCAATCAAAGAGAATCATCTTTGAGGTACCGTCATTATCATTTGACTCCGTCCTCAATGGTGATATCGTAGCAGCGCCCAAGTTGGGAGTTTGCATATTGATACGTCTCGCTGAGACGTCATAAGCTTCAAGTATCAATCGACTACCCATTTTACGCGAGGGACTTCTGTAAAACATAGCGACATCCCGCGTGACCCATTATTAAAATGAAAACCGCCAATACCCTCGCCACTTTTATAGGCCGTCTTGACATAACAACTCGCCAGCTTCCGTATTGGAGTTATGGTGGAAGTGTCCTCTTGGTCATTTTGCCTTCCAAAGCCTTCGCCGTCCGGCGTACTAGAGGGTTCAATAGCCTCAGACTTGAGAATCGTCTTCTTCCAACTGAGGATGAGCGGCTTCTTTGTCTTTTGTGGCGATAGACTCCGAGATACCACCATACACCAAGAGTAAGAGCTGTAAAACCTGCAGCAAGAACGGCGTAAACCCAGAAAGATTTAAACACGGAAACAGTACCATCTTCGGGTTTCCACTCAAAAAAGCCCATCGAAAACATGCTCTGGATTGCGTGTCAGCATAGCATAAACTCATGTAGTTCCTTGAGGTGGGACTTACCGCGAAGAATGTCCCCGGCAGAAATAGCATGGTAACCAAGGCAATGGACTTCATATGACGCGAGTCCTGACTGGTTGCCAATGCTATCTCAACGTTTGTTTCACCTTGGGCCTTGACGCTATTAGAAAAGGACTGGGATAGAAGAAGAAGACAAGAGCACGACTCACCCATTGCGTCGTCATGGCCATTCCTTCAAAACCAGCTGTGCACTCTCGAATCTTCTCGTTATAGTCCTTGATAACCTCCCGTAGTCTTGCCTGAATTTTGGCACCTGTTCGTCTCATATACCCCCTAGAGCTCCTTATTGACTCCAGCCTTTTACTCTTATCAACATAAAGGTTCGCGGGAGTGAAGTCTGTATTGGTTTGGTTAGTCTCGTGGTTTCCTTGACTGTTTAATAAAGATAACTCGCCGATTGGGGCATTCCAGTCTGCGCCGGAGTCTGAAGAACTATCTCCGTGAATCGTCAACTCGTCTGAAGACGGAGGTTTCAATCCAGAGGGAATATTGATGTCTCGAAATGTTGTCCGGCTAAGTTGCTCTGTATGTTCGTACAACGCTTCCAAGCACGTGTTCCAGCTCATCAACTGATTGCGAAGATACAGCATATCTAGCCAAGATGATCTCTTAGCCTCCTTGCGAGTGAGCTTCTCCGCCTCTGTTATGTGTTGCAGAGACTCGGGATCATCCAGCTCCAGGAATCGGGCTTCAATTTCATCAAGCGTGTCATCTATTATCGGTAGATGGCGCCGCCTCTCAATTTCCACAAGCATACTAGGGACCAATAGTGGGTGGCATATCTCGTAGGTGGCCGTTTCAAGCCGTGCCAGTATCTCTGCTTCGACAGAAAGCGGGCAACCAAACATGACTGCAAATGTGAGCCGGCAATTCGGAAAGTACGTTGCCGACACAGCAAGATCACCATCCCAAGCATTCGAAGTTCGCGCGCTGTATACTGAAAGGTATGAGAAGCTACCAGATTTCAGTGATGAGGACATACGTACCATGTGCGGGTAGTTCATGACCCTCATGCTTACCCATCTGTAACTTGACGGCCGAGAACTGAGAAACATTTGCTCGACTCACGACTCGGTTGATCGAGTCATGTATGTAGAACTTCTTTGCAATATCCTTAAAGCAACTTTCAGAAAAGGGCAGTGTTCGTAGGGTACGCTGACCGCCGGTCCCGCGCAAATTCTTGTCAAAAGCAGTTTTGTGGTGCGTCGTTGCTTTGCGTATGGCCTTAATCCAGTCTTGGGATTCCATCCCCTCCACTGGATCGATAACTGGTTCGCCGATTCTTCTTGATAAACTGACACTATTATCAATCTCTGGAGTTCATGGGTAAGTAGATTACATACATCAGAACAAGGCCTGAATCAGATCCATCAAGCTTCGGGTGTTGCTAGAAAGCCGTGAGTCTCAGTGAACAAGTGAACAGTAACACCTACATTGTCAAACCAGTTATTCCAATCAGGGACATTTTTCATTGTCCATATCAGAGGCTTCTAGAAGGTTGTTAGTGGGATACAATTGATTTGTCTCGAAATACACAAACACTCCCGTCTGAGAGGACTCGTACAAGGCTTGTTGATCTCTCTTGATATTTAAATACGCTGCTAATTCCATGTTCGCAGCATATCGCATTGTCATTTGCCCAATTCATGTTTTCTGGTATTGAATAGCCAAGACTGGGTTTTTCGAATAGATAGAAACAGTTGTAGCGAACCAGTCTTGGATGGACATACATGCCACTTATTACCTCTGCTAAAGGGGCTATGCTTGAAACGCCTTGTGCAATTTACCCCTCCTTGGCCCATGAACGTTGGGCCATCATCAATGGCTATGTCGAGTCATTGCAACGTGTGACAGGCGCTTGAGGTTCCTCGCACAAGCCAGTGAAATGTGCCTGCGTGGCTCTCGAGACGAATGGCGTATGACAAGCGGTCATCCACATGACGGAGAAATCAGTACGTGAGCGACCACTTTCTTACTCTGTTCCCATAGATTTGGCGCTTCAACAAGTGAAGGACAAGAATCAAAACTCCAACCACTCGACTTTCGCCTAAGCTTGGATAAATAATGCGTCCTTAATCAAGATTTTAGGCTCCTGGATTGTCTATACTTGTCTGATCTGCTCAGAGTGGGTCTATTGTGTAGACCCCCACACCGTCTTGACTTCCAAAAGGCGCCGATAGGAAGCTACACATGCAAGCGATAGACATATGGGTAAATACTGCCTTGAAAAAATACTCTGGGACATATGAATGAGCATGGTAAGTGGCTTAAGACTCTCTTGTAACACATTTCGGTCATGTTAATGAGCACGTCTAACAAGCATATGAAAGAACCCAAGACCGATACTACTGATATTGAAAAGGCACCAATGGACAATTACAGGTATGATGGTAACGGACTCGTCACAATAAGAGGTGGACATGATGACCTGGGGAAGCTACTACGAGACTATTGCGTGGAGGGTGTAAATGGTCGATTCTGGACTGACAAGCTGCTGCGACATATTTTGAGTCAAGAAAGAATCAAGGCCGAATTGAAAAGACCCGAACATGGCTTTGACGACCCCAACGTTGATAAATATGTGGACATAATCCATCCGCCAGAGGTGGATTCCTCAGCAGACCGTACTCCTCCCGGAGCATTTCTCAAAGTTTTCGCACTGCTCGTACTACAAGAACGCTGCGGTGATATTCGGCATTTCGTGAATGCAGGGTTCAACGACAAAGAGCTGCCCATCAGAATTGAAAACAATGCAGTCTATTCTCTAACCCGACCCAGCCTACCCATCGCATGCTTCGAAGGCTGGAAGACCTCAGAGAAAGAATACTTTGAATCGTATCAGTGGAGAATTGACACACCATATTTCAGCTCAACAGTGGAAGAACCTTTGCAAGAGCACTGTCTACACAAAGGTGTCTGCAAACCGTGGCGTCGGTCTCGCGAAACACCATCCGAGTCCTGCAGTGACGCCTCAGACAACGTGGGAGCTTTTGGAACGGTGATGCATGTCGACATACATCCGACGTCACATTCCTATCATGAGCTGTTGACAAGTGTGAGTAGCAAACATTGAATTCACTGTGTTCCGCGGAAGCTGATAGAGCAAGCAAAAGATCAATCTCGACCGTACCAAGTTCGCAATTAAGACCCTTCACAACACGGGCCATGACGATGAGTCAAAGTTCCAGGAGGAGTTGAAGATGCTACAGCGTTTCAACGGACTCAAGCATCCCCACCTAGTGACCGCCCTGTGTGCTTTTCGCTGTGGAGGAGAAAGGAGTTTTATCTTTCCTAGTGCGATCTGTGATCTTAGCGAGTACATGGAAAAGAATGAACCTCCGAGGCACAGCAAGGCGACGGTATGGATATCCACCCAACTTCTAGGACTAATCGGTGCGCTCCGAGCCATACATAATCCGAAGCATGAAGAGAAGGGAGGAGGCACTGGCTATGGCAGACACGGGGACATCAAGTGCGATAACATCCTCTGTTTCAAGAAATTAGAGGGTGAAGATGAAATCGTTCTAGTCATCTCAGACTTCGGCTTGTCGACTTTCAACAGCGTCAAGAGTCGCTCCAACCTCCCCAATCACAAGGTAGCACCAGTTCCTGGATACCGCCCTCCTGAATGCGACATAGAAGGGGGTACCATATCAAGAGCTTTTGATATATGGACACTGGGCTGCTTGTTTCTGGAGCTAATAACCTGGTTTCTGGGGGGCCCTCGGTATGTCGAAGAGTTTGATCAGGCAAGGACCACGATGTCCATCAACGGTGCAAACAACAACATCTTCTTTTCTTTTAAAAGACGGCCTGAGAGAAAGAGTTATGCGGTGCAGGTCAAGGCCGAGGTGGTTGAAGTAAGTCATTTTGAAAGAATGCCTCAGTGTCGTATTAACATTGAGAAGTGGATCATCAAGTTGCATCAACATCCAGATTGCTCTGAATTTTTGCATGATGCTCTTGAAATCATTTCAACAGAGATGATAGTCGTCATCGCGCAAGGCAGAAATCGATCATCGTCCGGAAAACTTTTGGACGCTTTCCAGATGTTATATTCTAAATGCACAAAAAGGGAAGGATATGTTCTTAGCAACCCGTGGATTGGTGAAACATCAGAAGTTGCTGGAACTCGGATAAGAAGGCATAATATTGCGGTCAACTCAACTCCTACTCAGAGGACGCAGGCTCTAACCGGTGCGCTTTAGCCAGGGTTGACCATCCGCCTAACACGTACCGGAGATCATTGAGAATATGGCCCAAGGAGTTAAACGGTGTGAACATGACTCGAGCTAAAGGTTTTGAGAATAAGTCAAGGTGCACTTGACAAATTTGAAATTTCTTATTTCTTTATAATGGTTCAGGTAGTAGGAGGCGGTAGACAATCTAACTGGTTCCAGAACTCTCAGTTTGTTCATAATGCTCCACGTTCGCCTTTTCCCCCATCTTTTCCTTTTCGGCCTTTAACTGTTAGAACAAAAGCTTGTAGTTGCAAGTGAATTGGTGATCACTAACCTCGGTAAGGTTTCTCGGGAGGGTACAATGGTATTTGCCGTGTTTCCACTGTATGGTCAGCCTTCTTGCATTTCTGGAACATCCGCAACGAGCTTCGTACCTTGACAGTTGCGTTTCCTTCACCAAAGACGCTGGTCAAGAAAGCCTCTATCGCGCTTTGCTCGGCGTAGGTAGCACGGACGATTTCAGTTGCCATTGTAACGAGACGAATAACTAATAATGTGTAATTGGCAATACTTGTTGTGTTCTGTGGAGGATGGCAAGTTGGTATTTGCAGGAGACGAGGGCAGTACTGGTCATCAGAACCTGGCTAGAGTTTGTCAATACCTTAGTTGTCACTGAATCATTTACGATTTTGCAGTACCTACTGTGATTTGCAGTTGCTGAGGTCTCCTAGTCACTGCTTGTATGGGCAGTACTTCAGACATTTTAGTTATCACTGAATCTTAGACCTACGCATTCTGAAGAGTGTCATGAGGAGAGTGTTCTGATCGAGGTTTCAAGCTGAAGATATCACCGGACCTTGATCAAATACTTTGGCCGCCGTCAGCTCTTCTGTTCGAAATGCAGGATAATTCTATAGGTAATGCTGAGCCCCTGACAACGATGCTAACGTTAGCGATACTAGGCCCTTCTGTTATTAACTCTAGAGTCTTTTAATTCTAATCTAGGATTCTAATCTAGGACTTTTCTATTTATAATACTAGTTTATTATAACTATAATAAGATTTTAAATATAAGTAATTAAGTTTAATATTATATTTTTATTATAAATATAAATACTATATTTTTT
>JABEEJ010000760.1:0-28870 GCA_013363135.1 Fusarium brevicatenulatum
GCTAGGTATTTTAAGGCCTATGAGAAAGCTAAGCTCTAACAGGTATATAGCCATACTGATGTCGATACCCTTCATGGTGAAGGATAGACTGGGGTCGTCGGCGACGAGGTTCGGAGGAAGACCTCTGTTCATGGTCGGGTTGATGAGTTCGGAGGAGAGGCTGAAGAGAAGTTTGCCGACCATCTGGAGAGCTAGGCGGGTCTTTTCCATCCCGTTGGCAACTGAGCTAGAGATGAAGTTGGCGCCGGAGTAAACCTCACCAGAGTTCACATCGATGATGGGGTTGTCGGAAGTTGAGTTGAGTTCCACAGTTAACTGAGATAGTACAGAGCAGGCATCCTCAATTTGAGGACCGAGCCACTGTGGCGCGCCTCGCAAGGCATATCTATCCTGCGCAAGCCCGGGCCTAAACTTGTCCTCTTCCTTGAGGCTTTGAACGAGTGAAGATCCCTGGAGGAAGTGCAGGATAGTTGCAGAACATTCGATCTGTCCGGGATGAGGGCAAACAGAAGAAATAAAAGGATGGTAATTCTCAGCTTTGCCAAGTAGCGCCTCACATGACATGGCGACAAGACCTTGAGCTAGTAAAAGAACCTTGTTTGTCTCATGAACAGCCAGACAGCCCAATGCAGCTGAAGGAGCGGTACCATTGACAAGCCCAAGACCTTCCTTGGGTCCAAGGACAATTGGCTCTAGGCCAGCGAGCTCAAGGGCCTTGTCGGCAGAGAGGACGAATGAGGTGGTTGTGCGGACACGAATGTCGGGGTTGCCTTCGAGCAAACCGGCGATATACGATAGAGGGATCAAGTCACCAGATGCAGAGATTGATCCCCGCAGCGGAACGATAGGTGTCATGCCTTTTCGGAGTAGGAGAAGGAGGGCTTGGACGAGCTCCAGACGGACACCTGAGTGGCCCCGAAGTAGTGTATTGCAGCGAATCAGCATTGCTGCTCGGACCCAGGTTACAGGCATGCTGCCATTTTCGGGTTCATCATTCAAGATGCCCGCTTGGGTGAGCTGCAGTAATGCTGACTGCAGAGCGGGGAGGTCCTTTGTTCGCGTATCAGCGCTGCCACCGAAACCTGTATTGACACCTAGCACTCAGTCAGACTCAAGTATTGAGACATTAAGGGCAGGTAATCTACCGTATACAAAGTAGCCTTTGGCGAGGTACTCTTCGAGCAGCACGACACTTTTATTCATAGCGTCTGCGATATCGTCTCTCTTCGCCACGTAAGCATTGCAGTTATACCTGGTACGGTTGTAAGCTTAATATGCTATAACACAAGTGGTGACTTACTTGGCGACTGCAATCACCGAAGCGACATCAAGGTCGGATCCATCGAGAATAATAAAACCGCAGTCCTTGATACTCTGGATCTTTTTCCAGATTTCGCAAGATTGGGAAGCATGAGTAGGTGAAAGACTTGAAGGGTCAGTGGCCTTGGTGCTTCTCAAGGCATCACGCTCCCGGTCCGAGACTGCAGTCACATGGTGACCACAGCCAGAAAGATGATCAGTGTCTCGAAGCGGCATTTCAGACACTCGAGCATTGGCTTTTGCTCAATAGGATATTTGGGTTTTCGATTCCTCTGCAGGAGCTGGTAAAAATAAGGTATTTAAGCAGTTCACGTAGGACAATCTCTGTGATCAAAATCGGCATCCGAATGCCCGAAGTAACTTTTACTCTTTACCCCCGCTGAGGTCAGCTCTATGTCTGTACAAGAGGTCTCTCCAGCAACTTGAGCCCGCTTACATCTGTGACAATCCGTCGTGGAGATACCGGTTGAATTGTGACTCGTTATCTGCGGCGATTCCCGCAATCTATTCCCTTTTAGACATGACAAGCCTTACAGTGATATTTTGACTTTAGTTAGCTCAGTTGGAAGATCAAAGTTCAGGGGATTGCCGTTTTAATTATGTAACCTGTATTATCAACAGAGGGATTTCTTCTCTTGGCAAGTTTCTGTCTCATATTGGGAGACTATATTATTACTGTATTAAGAAATGCTACCCGAGCCGAAACGCCAAGTTCTCATGGTCAATTAAGCTCTTAGCCACAAGTCCCGAGATAAAACACATCTAAACGCGTATATTACCCACTATCGCCGATCCCGAGCTCCCGGATCTACGTTTAGCCCTTCAATGGGATGAGAAACCGTGGGAATTAGAGTTCAGGGGACTCCTTGTCTCGGTAAGTCGTATAACGCCATGTCAAACTATTTTAGCTCGGTATGGACAAGACCTTGTTCACTACTCCAGATCGCGGATCCCAAGCTCGGTGTTCTCACCGTGGACATGGCCAAGGTGATTAAGCTTTAATAGTTATTCCTGCTAACGAACTATATTATATGATCTACACGTGTTCGCCTGTTAATGCAAGTCACTAGCAAAACCATCCGCGCCTAGGCTAATAGGCCAGCCATACATACTAGTTGACCCACAGGCACGAACCTTTCTTTCCAATCGCGTCAAGATAAGAGATTGATCTTCACTCGTATCCAAGCTCCATTGCGCCCTTTGATCGCGCCCTGTAACTTTACCACAGGACGCCGGACCAAAGCTTGGGCCCTTATCTTGAGTGACAGAAATGAGAACCATCAAGCGCCCTCTGAGTTTCTACCAACTTTGCCCCACTTCTTTTGTCACATCGAATAAGAGCTGCTGAGTTCTTTTTCTCCCTGAGGCTCTGTAACTAGATGCCAAGTTAGAGACGCTTGGCACATCGACGTCGTCACCTGCGCTAGCCGTTGAACCATGTGGTCTCGCGGCACTCGGCTGTGTACTAGTTAACGCTCAGACGTGAGCTACCCTTTCTCATCTCTTGGTGGCTTGATCGTCATGGCACGAGATGCGGCTTGAGAACTCTAAGAGGGCAGATTGCGGTATAACAGAGACAAGAGTCTATAAAGTTCATACAATCGAAGATTATTCGAGCCTGCCTCATTGCCCACTTTCTCGTTGAAGACAAACTTCCACGAATTTTATTCTTATGCTATTGTACATTACGAACTTTGACAAGTATGAAGTCCAATGACATGTCCATGCAAGGCGGGGGGTACTACAATGAGAATTCTACCCTCCAGGGCTTGGCCATTGACAAGGCATTATCTCTTCTTGAGCCCCCAAAATGCAAAGGTTGGTGGATCTCGATGCTTTTCAACATGTCTCGTATTTTGAGCGCTCTTCTCCACTATGTGGAAAGTTCTTCCAAGCTCCGAATCATGTCACAAGTGGTCCGTCAATGGATTGATACTCACGTATCTCACAGGAAAGGCCATCACTCTTGCTGACTACGGTTCCTCCGAAGGAAAGAATACGTGCGTCCTCTCTAGCTTCCACTCAAAAGTAAAATGAAGAATCTAATATTCCGTAGGATCCGCCTTCTTGCCAATTATCTTTCCGCCTTGTCCGGGCTTTCGTCCGCAACTCTCGTATTCAATGATACACCATTCAATGACTTTTCCAGTCTCTCGAGAACCATTAAGACCAACTGGTCATCGCTCTCACATGATGGTAGACTATCTATCAGTCCACTGATGGTTCCTCAATCCTTCTTTGGACAAGTCCTGCCCGATGACTTCGTCGATGCAGGCTTTTCCTTCACGGCGCTTCACTGGCTGCAGCACATGCCATCCTCATGGGAGACATCAGACCTAGCTGGGTATGCTCACGAAGATTTGGTGTCTTTTCTGGAAGCTCGCTATAGGGAGATTCGACCCAACGGCACCTTGACACTATGCATACCCTGCCGTGGTGAGATTGGGGTTGACCCTGCGGTTGCGTGTCTACAGGATAGTATTCGCAGCCTCGCAAGCACCTATCACCTGGATCCGTCATTCACAGTACACTTGCCGCTGTACTTCCGGACCATGGAAGAGATATTATGGTCCATCAATGCTGAGCAAGGAAAATGGGAGGTTAAATCTCATGTGGCAGTCCCAATCATGCACCCTTCATGGTCTCCAGCTGTTTCAGATAAAGGTGGCGCTGATATGGCAGCCAGAGTCAGGTACGCCGGTGGTATTACTGGCTTTACAACTGCTGCATGCTCCCGATTCTTGACCGATGAAACTGGTGCGTACCCAAAGAAGAGAGACCTTAACGAGCCTGGCTTGCAATCAGGGATCCTTGCAGAGGCAACTTTCCTCGAAGACTTGTCGGCTTGCTTCAAGGATGAGTTTCTCCGTTCGTACATCACGGATGATGTTGGCTTTACCTATGCCTTTGTGGAGCTCGAGAGGTTATAGATGGATGTATTTCATATCACAGAGCCTATGTTCAAATTTTATCGGTATAATTAATTACTACAGTGGGTAGAAGTAACGCGATACGCGATGATTGTTCTGAATCTGTCGGCCATTGGAAAACAACTAGCATCTCAGAAACGACTGAAATGTGACCAAAGGCAAATCTGGGCATCAGTTGGTATGTATTTCTCAGAAAACCAGCCACACGCAAAACATTGAGTCTGGCGCGCGTACGTAAGTCGGTGAGGCGGGCTCCGGCCGAGATGGTGGGCAGAATAGTAGGCTGATTGGTGAGATGCATGTGCGTTTGGGCCGTTACAAATGCGCAATGCGAAATTCTGTCACCGCGCATATTTTTTCACTCGGAATTTTGTGGCAGCAATCACTCATATCATGTATTCTGCCGTCGAATCACTTTGAAGAAGGATGGCGTGGATGCATGAGACATCTTGGTTGAACATTTTAATTGGACCACGACCGTCTTTTCACTGGATTGTTGTCGAAAATGAGGCACTCGCTCCACAGGTTAACGGCGAACATCAAGCGGTTATTCAGGAGCAGTTGTCTCATTCTTTAAGAAGGGGACTTGTCAAAGCAAACTGGGTCTTTCTCCTTTCATCGTATGCTCCTTATCCCGCAAACATCAACGCTGCGCCATGTCAATGTCAATTTACACTGAAGCTTATGGCTACATGACGAAGCCAGAAATTGAAGTTATACTCACTGATCTACCAGTTACAGTCATCTCCATCCATGGTTTAAATTCTTCTTGCACTAGTATCGACAGAATATACGGTGACAGTGAGGCGGCGGGACTGAAGGCCATCAAATCGCCCTTTGACCTACATCAAGCGATAGAAGCATATAGCTTCTATTATGAAGGCGGTCTCTTAGACGACATAAATAGTATCGCAAGAGCTGCAGCAGCGTTTTGTAACAAAGGCAATTGGTGTCCCTTCTCACACTGTGGATGTCGCCCACGAAGAATTGTGACAACTAACAATCAAGACAGAAGCGGGAGCCTCCCAAAGCTCTTCCAACCCTCAGGTACTTCATCGGCTTTATCGGGGTTTGTCAGCCCACTAATTTCTCCAGAGCGACAAGCAAACTATTCTCATTCGTCACAGTCCCGGACGATTCATTGTCAAAGAAGCCCGACTGAGATCTGTCAATCAATCTGATCTAGACCAGGAGTTTCATCAATCGGCTCTAGGTCTTGTCTCCATAACAAAACCTCATTCAACCGGCAATGAGAGGCTTCCCTGTCAATTGAACATCATGCGATACCATCAAGGTCCTGAAATACCGGCCACCAGCATGAAGACAATCGCTTCCGTCACGAGCCTTCTTCGCCGTTTTAAATGCCTTCATCGGTCTCGCTTTGAGTTCAAGCCAATCTCGTCATTTGAAGAGGTCAGTCCACCCGGTACCTCTAAACCCTCGGATCTTGTAAGTAACTACTCCATCTAAGGAATTTCCACGTATACTCAATGTGACACATTAGATTGTGGATTGTGAAGATTTAGATGGCATATACGGCACGAAAGCAGTCAGACGGGCAGCAGGATATGGTCATGCTGAGCTTATCAACATGCTGCCTAAGGCCAGAGCGACTGTTAACAATGTTTCAGACGGTACCAGGCCGCTGCTTCTTGATGTTCGGTCTGATCATAAGAGGGTGGTGCAACCGCTTCTGAATAAAAGACCATTTACGAACTGCCGAGTCACTTTCAGCACCGAATCAGCATTATCTTGGGAGACCTCTCTGGGCAAGACCTCAACGATCAATCTGCTCACGTTGAACGGAGGCGATGCTCTAGCACAGTTCCTCTCTAAAATACGCAAACCATGCTTGGATTATTCCCGGCTTTGGAGGGTCAGTGATTACGGAATCACTAGAATTAAACGTGGGCGCCAGGGGTCAACTCAGGATATCGATGAAAGTGATGAGCAGAGCATGACGCCGCCACCGCAGAAGCAGTCCCGGCATACCTTTGGCATAAGATTCGCATGCCCCTATAACAAAAGATACCCAAACAGCTTTGGGGGTGCCTGTGCAAATTTTGGATTCCCAGATATGCATCGACTGAAGTAGGTGAACTTTGGTAGATGTCATGTCATCCGTGGCGTTTTTCACTTACGCTTTGTTAGAGAACATTTATTTCGGCGCCATTTCATTGGATGTGATAAGCGGACTCGCTGCGGGAGGTGCAAGCTGATCTTCCCAGAAAGAGAAATGCAGGATCACTTGATTTCAGAAGTGGCCTGCGAGCCCATGAGAGTTGCTGTCAACTATGAGGATGGTTTCGACATGAGTCAAAGAGACCTTTTGAAGTCTCTCAAGCCCAAGCAATTCGAGACACCAGTCCATCAGTGGAAAAGGATCTTTAATACAGTGTTTCCCGACTGGACAACTGACTTGCCTGGCCCTTGTAAGGAGTCCCGTAGGCACTTCTGTTTTAATTTCCCTGCTGACGAGATACAGACCACGAGACGCCCGAAAGCGAATGTCGCATTAGCGTTGCTAATATATTACGCAGCGAGGAGTTCAGACAGGAAGTGTGGAATTCCGGCGACATGGGCAGGGAGCTTTTCAACGAATTAGCCAACATTCTCGATCCCTTGCGAAGGATATCGACGAGACTTGGCAGCCAGCCATTGAGGATTCCCTACGAACCACCTACGCGTCCTGCACTAACACAGGAGAACGCGCAGCCAACATTGAATCCTCCTGTTGCGAACCTGCTGACGGCCGAGCCACAGAGAGGGACTAGTTCTCTTGAGGCCTTTCTAGCGGTACCTGAGCTCAATTCATCGGCTCAGAGATGTTGTCCGATTCCCCCGGATTCTTTCTTTCCACAACGAGTACCCAATACTCTACCACCCTCTTTGTTCAGTGGCACTGGCGCATTGGACAGCTTTGGTATAGGCCAGGAATCGATGTGTGGAAATGCCAATGATGCTTCTATGAGTTCGTGGGACTGCTCTTTCGCCAACGTCCAGATGGCACAGAGCTCCAACGATGCTTTGGGGTTCACTCTAGATGCCGCGATTTCTTCCAGTAATATTTCCTATTCGTTTAGACACGGAAATCAGCAAAATCGCAACCCGAGGATATACACTGTAGCTGACACCCAGCCAGCAGAATACGAAGATGCAAATTCGGTTTACTTCTAGAAGGGGTGATCAAAGATGAATTGAGAATTTCGTGCATATTCTTGTCATTCTCCTTGAGCAGTAACTGTAACGGCAAGTCGATCATAGTGTAGTATTGGATGGGTATCATAGTTTAGTATAAGGAAAAAAAGTGACGTCCTTGATACCTAAACTGATGATTTCGCTACATTTACTGTATTACGACTCAGGCCTGAGCCGAGCTTGCAGCGGGACAGTGTGTGTTCCTGCCTCATTGGTGCAGGTTACAAGGGGTTTAAAAACAAGGCATGTCTATCTATCCGAACATGTACCTAGGTCTAACTTCCTTTAGTAGTGGGTAGTCGTTAGGCCACCAGCTTCATAAGGCGTACTTTATTCCGGTTATGTCTTAAAGGACTTAGCAGCTTGCTTTAGGTATGAGTTTGTTAAGAAACAGTGGCTCGCTGTTTATGTCTACTAAATAAATATCATTGCGTTATGAGATTCAGTACTAATTATGTACTTTTATCTTCACACACAAATACTTATCAATTTGCCCGCATTTCTAAAATTAGCACCGTTGGGCACTGGCCGGCCCGCCTGCAGCGGCTAACTCCGCTTGCTCCTTTTAATATGTAAAAAGCCGGGGGTCACAAAAGGCGCTAAATGGGTTACCTGTACCCTGGACTCACCGAGGCTATACATTTCCTTCTGCTGTTTTATAATAGATATATAGTTTTTATAAACTTAAACATATTGCTAATTTGACATAATTTGACAACTTTCTAATACTATGCAGGACTGTGGTCTTCTTGTTTTATCTATTTTATTACTCTTACGTTAATGTTTGCACAAGGTGCAACACGATGCTGACCTATCATTAAAAAGTGCGGCCAACAGTTAAGCGCCGAGGTCTTGCTGTTGGTTCCGGGGTTCTTGGGCCATGTCACTGGATGTCTTGAATGCCTTTCCTAGCCAAGGTTGTATTCTCCCTTTCGAAACTTTCCTCTTGCATTCAGCTTTGTATCCGTGATTTTTTTTTTGCAGCATTTCAGTTCTGTCCCGCATCAAAGTTCTAACAGCATTATGGCAGAAGCCGCAGGCACCGCCATCGGAATAATATCCTTTGGCCTTCAATTATACACTGGATTGTCAGAATACCTCGATGCCGTCAAGGGACGAGATGAAGACCTCCTCCAGGCAAGAAACAATGCAAAGACCTTGCAATGCTCCCTCAAGGCTATTGAGGATGCAATGAGCAAGGTCAACGGCGATCATACGATAGCCCAAGACGCCGTCGAAGAATGCAAGAGCTCGTGCCAAGCTGAGCTCAAGGCTTTGCATCAACTTCTTCGAGATTTGAAAGGAACGGCTATTGGTCCTGCAGGCCCGGTCTCGAAAGCCAGAAGTACCATTCACAAATGGAGCTACCCTTTTAAGAAGAAGAGCATTAGCAGGCTTGAGGAGAGATTGAAGTCGGCAAATAATGTTCTCAAAACCGCTCTATCGACTTTACAGCTGTGAGCTACGGTGTTCCTCTCATATCGGCAATCGTGACTAACTTGTACTCCGCACCTAGGGCAATTTTGAACGACCAGAGCACAGCTATCTTGGCCTTACAGAAGACTGTCGACGTTATCCACATGAGAACAGAAAGTGCCTCAATAGTGACAGCAGAGCAAACCATTGATTCTAGCCAATCTCGCCAGGATAGCCGATCCAATTCTCGACCTATGTCTATGTCTGCTGAATCGAAGCTCGATGAAATCCTCACGCATCTTCGTGACGCGGGAACCACACAATCACAAATTGCCCGACTTGTGGCATATCCACAAGATTTACAAATCTTATGCAATGCTGTTTCGAATGCGTCATCTACCCGGCGAGCACCACCTGAGGAGCCAGCTCTTCAGCCTGTAAGTTCTGACAGGCGTCTGAGCATTAGAACTCCTGGATTATGTCGCTGTGTGAAGCGTCAAAACTTGCAGCGCAGCGCCGTCCGCTTGGGTGTAGTGTTTTATGAGACCGAGCTCACAGAGACGACACATCACACGCCAGACTGCCCTTTATCACAGATAAAGACCCCAACCCAACGAACGAGAAGTGTCCTTGGGGTATCGATTCCCAACATATTGGGGGTCCTGACAGCCGCTATCGGTATCTCAGTCTCTCTCACAACTGGGGCTGGTGGATTCAGCATTGGCCAAAACATCACTTGGACTGCAACAGTGGATGAGGGCTCCTCCCCATCCTTTAAGATTATCAAGACTTTATGTACGCTTAGGATTTGGACAGAGCCGACTCTGGGTAATGAACAGTACCAAGTACTCATCAAGTCATGTGTACGACGACTTCACCATTGTTACATTAATCGCCAAGCCTCTCCAGTCGACATAAACAGCGCCGGTGAATCAGTACTTGACATCCTCACATCAGGGATGAAAGGCGATGTGAGCTAATTATGATCTGAAATACAATTAGTGCATATTCTAACTATAAATTCTCACAGTCATGGAGGAAAGGAGGAGATGGTGTTGCACTCATGTTTCAGTCTCTTGCTAGTTTTGACGTGCCTGTCCTCTACGATCGTGGCGGGGAGTAAGTTAAGAATTATACCTGATATTTACTCAGGCAATCGGTATCGTATATGCTGATGGTTGATACAACAGTCTTCGCTTCCTATCGCTTGTTTTGGAAAGCAACTGGTTACTTAAAACTAACATGCTCCCTGAAACTATGTCAGCACTTTTGTCTCGATGTGGCGAGTCGACAAGACATGACTACAGGAGCGTGAACGGTTTCGATAAGTTCCCAGAAAGACGAAAAATTCTCAAAGAGTTTCCGCAGATCGCCGAAAGTAAGTTTAGTAGTGTTAGGGTAATCAATACTAAGACAAACCAGGTCTCGGGTTTAACCCGTTAAGCATCGCAGTTCTGAGGGAGGATGAAGAGGACGTCCGATTCCTGATTAAAAGATACCCGTCACTCACAACGGACGTTAACTATTGTGGACAGTCACCCGTTCACATAGCTGTCGTGGTCGGAAATCTAGACATACTGTCGCTCGTCATCGAAAATACTGAATCCGAAGCCATCAACATCATGGACAGTATGAAAAGATACCCAATCGATTATGCCGTCTCCCATTTTCTTGGAAAACCAAAGACAGATGACCAGCAGTCATGTGTCAGTTGTAAGATGGTGGAGCTACTGCTTGATTCAAAGGCAGTTCTATATGAGCAATCTCTGAAAGATGGTCTATGGGATTCATGCACGCGCACCAAGAAAGCCATTCTCCGACATCTAGCACAGAGGAGGAAGGAATTGGAACAACTGGCGGTTTCAACCCTTCCTGCTACTGAGGTACAAGCCCTTGGTCTATGCAGAGGTTGGATCTTGGACCGAAATGCTTTCAAAGTGCAATGCTGTCTCACAGCTCGGTCCTACTATGTACCAAGTTACCTCAAGGTACACTCTGACGAACGCCCGACAGTGTTGCAGGAGACACCAAAGTCTGTTTATACTTATATACTTGACAGAGAGACTGCCGAGTATGCCCTTTCATTAGGATTCGACAGGGAGACTGCTTTCATTGACGTGTTTCGGCGCGTCACAAGTAATGTTATCCAAAGAGGTGGACGTGGCTGGCCCTCTCCCTGGTACATTGACTGGATACTCAACGGCGGTGGAGACCTTGCATCGCCAGTACCAGTGGACTTCATGCCTGGAGTCGCTAGCCAAGCAACGTGGGCCCATTACCTCATGTCAATTCTAGGCTACAAGGCAAGATATTATCCTTACAGACTCTACGATAATGTTTTGCCTCAGTCAGTTGCAGATACAGCTTTCTCTGAGGTCCTAGGCGATGATTGCCGATGCCACTGCTCCTTGCAGGGCTGCACGCCTCTCATTAAGTTTTTGGAAGGCCTTGGTTGCCGCCGTCGGTTCCCTCGAACCTCTTTTACTCTGACAGAGGGTATCAGATCCTTTGTGGCAAGCACCCAGGCTCTGATTGCTGGAGAAAATGCTGGACAGAGTTGGATGCCTCGTGCCGTCCTACGTTATGCAACGTTCTGTGCATTAGGACTACGTCATACTTGTTGCAAGCATTTGAATGGCGGGTCACGCTATAACATGGATTCAGATGAGATCGATGAGATACATGAAGAGGATTCTGTCACTCTGCAGCAGTTGGAAGACCTCGTTACATATTTCGGTAACGGCTATGGAAGCATGACCACTCTGGACAAATTCTTAAAAGAAGTTTGGCTTCCAAAGATGGAAGAGGTATATCGAGAGATCGTTTCTTACAACATGACCGACGAGGAGCTCAAGAAGGCGGAGGCTTGCGGCGTGAAGCTGGCTATTGCTGACAACAAACCTGTTCTGGGATGTGAGCCACCTCAAGTAATGGATCGCAACACGAAAGTGGATGTGGACGAGCCTGAACGTATGACTGATGATGCACCAATTGGATTGGAAGGTTGGATGAAACGATTGGACGAGATCGCGATAGACCCCGACCGGCCTGTATTCGTCACTCTTGCGTCCTCGAGCACTATTCCTGTGGCCCAGACTGGTGTCTCAGACGTCACATAGTCGTGCCAAAATCTCAGACACAGCCAAAAGTAGCAGTATAGAATGATGAGAGAGATATGGAATTGTATGATACGTTGCAACAGAAATTAGCGCCAATCCCTTAGATGATATCATGGTCACAAGGCTTTCCTTCGAAACCAGTGACATCGTGCAAATGCAACGAAGCAGCGTCTCTAACCCTCTTGATAGAACCAACCGTGGTGTTGGACGGTGTCTTGGGAATGAGCTTAACACCATCAATAGCTAGCTTGCTAAGAACATGTGCAGCAGCCTTCGCGTTAATGTGAAGCGTCTCAGGAACAGGGTTAGTAATGTTATCGCAAGCTTGGTGGTAGCAAGCATCCTGCTCAAGACCCGTTCCAGTGAAGAGACCGCCAACCGGCTTTTTGATGACCTCTCGGAAGGCAACGTAGTCAGTTCCACCAGTTAAACCGACGGGTGTTACTTCGATCTTTTCCTTCTCAAAGAACTCCCTGAAGAGATCCTCGATAACATCCGAGCCTGGAGGTCCACCGGGGCCAACCTTCTCGCCGGTTCCGTCGAAAACACCAAAGAAACCACGAGATACCATGTCGAAGTTGAGATAAGCCAAGAGGTTATCAACATCATCGGTCTTCAGGTTGTTAACGTAGTAGCGAGATCCGACAAGGCCGTTCTCCTCAGCACCCCACCAACCGAAGCGGATCTTGAGCTTGGTGGAAAAGTGCTGTAGACCCTTTGCTGTCTCGAGAATGAGCGAAGTTCCTGATCCATCGTCGTTGATGCCAGGTCCTGCTTGGACAGAGTCGAGATGAGCTCCCAGCATGACGATGTTCTCGCCATCGCCTCCTTTGGTCTCGGCAAAGACGTTCTGGGTGATGCGCGTTTCGATGGTCTGAATGATCTTGACGAACACTTCAAGCTTCTCACCAGCGTCGAGACGAGCCTTTAGTGCCTTCCCAGGGTCTTGATCAATAAGCCCAGTGGGAACGTACTCCTTTGGGTTGGGTGCCGATAGAGTACCGGCCGTCAGCTTCGCTTCATCCGAGTTGTAAATAACAACGACTTGAGCACCAGCGGCAGCTGCGGGCTTGACCTTTCCAGCGAATGTAGTTCCATCAGGGCAAAGACCTCGCTCGACGAGGACAACCTTTCCTTCAACATCGAGACCCTCATAGTTTGCCGCATCGCATGCAGCTGTACCTTCAGGACCATGGACGAGCTCAGCTGTTACGCCATCCTCAGAAGTACTGGGGGTATAAGTCAAAGCGACAGTTCTGAACGTTTCATCGTCGACGGTGACTTCAGCTGCAAGAGTTTGAGTGAAGTTCGCAGGGAAATCTTGTTTCCATGTCTTGTAGCCCTTTAGCTTGGAGATCTCGTGGTAGATGAAGTCCACTGAGGCGGCATAGCCTGGAAGACCAAAGGCACGGTTTCCCCCGTTGGCGTAGGCGATGTCATTGAGTTTCTTCAAGTTGTGCATCAGCCTGAATTGGTTAGCGGAAGACATCAGAGTGAGGTGTTATGACGTACCCCTTCTCGGTGATGAGCTTTTGAAGCTTCTTTGAGCTCACTGGAGGCTTGGTAGCCTCTGTCAGAGGCGAAAGAGCTAGAAGAGCAGCAGCTGTAGTCAACTTCATGATGAATGGCTTCACGTCTCACTCAGAGGCAAGATTGGAGAGCAGATCTTTTTACCTTTTATACCCAGAAAATGCCCAGAAGAAATCCCCCTCATCAATCGACACAAGTGCCTCGAATTCTTCAAGAATCTTGCGTGATCCGCCCCGCAAATATCTCTATCACGGAGTAATCATCAACGTTTGGCAACTAGTCCGTGAAGATCACTCGTCAATCGGGAAGGTCATTAATTGACGTTGCAACATGCCAAGATGACGCTAAGAATATGCATAATACCAACTTCCCGATCTGTATACAGCCTTTATCTCGACCCCGCTGCTGGGTATCTGGCGTGCGATGATTATCTTGGGAAATAGCCTGATGGATGCGGCCAAGAGGTTTTTTTACAGAAGTGCCAAGGGGGAGGCAATCTTTGTCATTGCTTCATGGTTCTTGGGATGATGAGTAAGTGGCTTTGACGTACGTATACGAGGGATCTTTTGTTTCTCTTGGCCGAGTGGAGATAGTGTTTATGTAGCATCGAGATACGTCAGTGGATCTTGGATTGCGAACCCGATATTCTCTCGGTTTTTTATTGCTTGGTAAGCTGTGGAACTACTTTTATCAGATGGATCTCCGCCCAACAGTAAGCAATCATCGCTGGCTGACATCCGATGTAAACCCTTGGAAGACAAGCTTCTCGCCCGATATAGAACCCTGGCGGTTGAGATCCATCGCTTTCTCAACTGCAGACGGGCTAAGCTGTCCCATGAGACGGATGGGAGATGGCTTGAGAGATCCGTTTCCGAGTAATGTCTCCAACTGACCATGAAAATCGGCACTGAGGTTGTGATCATTCATTTTCACCTATCAAAATGTTAGTAGAACGACCTCAAGCAGATTGCTAGCGGACACTTACAGGCCAATGCGCTTTGCCACGATAGCTATGCTCTGTGGGA
The DNA here is from genome assembly GCA_013363135.1 of Fusarium brevicatenulatum. Taxonomy (NCBI): domain Eukaryota; kingdom Fungi; phylum Ascomycota; class Sordariomycetes; order Hypocreales; family Nectriaceae; genus Fusarium; species Fusarium brevicatenulatum. The sequence continues at coordinate 14,539 of JABEEJ010000760.1, forward strand.
AAAGCAGTGAAGACAAACACATCCGTGATTTTGATGTGAGGTGGAACATCTTGGGTGTTTGCCTTGCCTGGGCGAACGGTACATAGCACGCCTTCTGGCTGGCTAATGGACCTAGCCGCAGTCGCTGAGGAGGTTTCGTTGCCAACTGTATCAAAGACATGCTGCAGGTTTGGCCCTGCTGATCGAATCTTGGATGTAACTTCTTCATCATTGTAGTCAAAGACATGAGTCGCGCCGGCTTGCCGCATCTTGTCAAAGTTTCTAGGGCTGCAGGTTGTAACGACCTCGATATTGTGAAGCTTGGCGATCTGAATGGCGAAATACCCAACGGTTGCTATTGATCACTCAGTAGATGTCCACATAGGGTACTGATCTGAATACGTACTGTTACCTCCCCAGATCAACAGGGGAGTTTTACTGGCTTTCTCGTCGGCATTGAGCGCAAGGCAGTCGTCCGAGAAGAGAGCAAGCCATGCTGTGTTAGCGGCCAAAGGTACTGAAGAAGCCTCGGCCGGATTGATACTTTCGGGTATCTTGAAAGACAGTCGCTCATCAGCGATTGTGTACATCCTGTAGTTTCCGATTAGCTTCATCAAACAACGAATGTCATGCAAAACTCACGAGTAGGCCCCCAGGCCCTTGATCTCTCCTGCAACACATGAGCTACTCCTCTATTGACACATAAAGGCTCTGTCAAACTCACCGCCCCAGACAAAGCCAGCAATACTGTCGCCAGGCTTCAATCCAGTCACAGTTGAGTGGGTATCCACGATTTTACCAGCAAAGTCGCAGCCTAGTACTGCGCCATATCCGAAGGCGTTGACGTCAAGAGCCAGGCCTTGATCAATCAGCGACACCAAGTTCCTACGATAGGTGGCCGAACTTACGATCAGTTGGATTAAAAGCGGCATATTCAACCTTGACGTATACCTGATGGTCCTTCAAGGGAGGTAGAGTCACATTTCCTTGAGTCAGGCCTTTGCCTTTTTGGATAATGGCAATTGAGTCCATCATTGATGTTTGACTGGTGGATGGATGTTGGTTTTAGTGAGATGGGATGTGAATTAGTGGACAGACCCTTATATAAGTACACTGAATTATTAATCTAAACCAGTAACCCCGCTTTAGAATTTCCACTCAGCGCCCATGACCGCACCGTCAATATGCTCCCGTCTATACACGCATTTAAACTGTCCATTGGTTAATCACAATCTTCTCTTGTAATGGGATACTTACAGGAACAAACTTGATGTTTTCTAGATCCCAGACTCCGCTTCTGGCGTAGACATCATTCTTGAGAACAGCCAGGATATCGGCTTCGGATTTGGCTCGGGCGATGATGGCGCTTCCGTTGACGCTCTCTCCGACTAAAGTGCCTCCGCCCATTTGGAATAGACCAGAGTCGATATGCTGGAGCATTTCCTTAATATGTGTTCTAAAGATAATTTAAATATCGTTGGAAACCATGGTAAAGATAATTACGTACCCCCTTACTCTCATACGCGTCTCTAATGACCCCTCGATATCGGGAATGAGGACGATCCATTCCCTCACCAGTTCCGATTTCGTTTCAGATGCCATGTTGTGTCAACTAGACCCACGACGCAACAGCTGAATAGCTTTAGGTTTATGATATAATTACAGCGCCCTACGCCTTGAGGCATGCATCCTCTCACCTGCGAACATCGGAGAGGCCAAGTCGCGCCCAGGATCACGCCCTCGACCAAACGGTTTTGCACCAAGGCTTAGCGTGAGGCGTTCAATTTACGCCTGAGAATACGCCCTTCAGGCTCTCTCCACCTTCAGCTGTAGCGCCCCACAACGACAAATGACTTCCGGCCAGCAACGAGGGACATTGAGGGACCTGAGCTTGCCTGGCGATAGGAAGGTAGGCATCTGGTTCAGTAGTTGTTCTACCAGTTTCACTATTGGGCCTGGATTAAAAGACCAGACTATGCAATGGGGTCAGATAGGCGCAAAACAAGAAAGAGTCAACGATTTTGCGGTATTACCGAAATGTTCCAAGTCGTGTCTTTAGCTCTTGAGTAACGTCTGCCACGATAGAGTCTTCAACAATGCCCCCCTGCCAAGTGATGCTAATAGTGAAACCCCCTTCTCTGGTGCTAACACAGTTAAATCCCAATGCAGGACCAGCAACAAACCCGCATTGCGTGAAGACCAATCTGTCAAGCTTGATGCCACTATCTTCCGGTGGAAATATGCTCGAAACTGAGCCCAAATTCGAAAGCTCATATGTGTACCGTCTCTCCGTACCGCCTTGGCTTTGGCATTGCTGTAGAATATCTTGTACTTGACTGAGTTTCGTGGCCATACTGCCGTGCGGGAACTCCTTGACTTTTGTGGCTATTTTGTTGCTGAAGCGGTGCGCAAGGTCTATAATATGCTGCTCCTCTGTTTCAGAGCCACGATGACAGTGACTGAACTTCTGTAAGTCTCCTCGAGATACATAGCTCGTAAGATAAGAGATATGATTGACGACTTCAGCGTCAGAGGCTCCAGTATGTCGTCGTGCAGAAAAAGGCGTAACGGCTCGAAAACCAGGTACATCTGCCTTGATAGCGATGCTTAGTGATGCGCATATGATAGCGTGAAGTAGCCCGGTGACTGTGACGTTAGCCTGCTTGCACTTTCTGAGCAAGTCGGAAAATGGCGCCGCTGGGACTGTCACTATCTGCACACGAGATTCGTAGTTGACCGTCGGTGCTACAGATATAGGGCCTCCTCCCCAAACTGGCTCATCAGATTTGTCGGGAGTTGTGCAGATAATGCAATCACACGAGAGGCAGTCCACGCGTTCTTCGATTGTCGGTGGATGGTCTTGTACCTCGTTCAACTCCAGGGGCCATTTTGCAGGCACTGGTGTGCCAAGTTTGAGATTGCTCATAAATGATGCGTGGAAGGCAACGCCGCTTAACCCGTCGGCGATAGCGTGATGGGCAAAAAAGACAAGGTGTAGCCTCAGAGATGTGCAGTCGCTGGTATTCTTGACAACAACAACTTTCCACGCTGGCTTGTCTTCGAGCCAGAGCTCTGAATGGCCATTTTCGAGTGCCCTTGATAAAGCATCGCCGCCCTTTGTATCGTGGCCTTGGGCATCTTGGCTATTGATGACACTCATAACGTCCTCGCGGTCGAATGTGCGGATCTGTCTGAACAGCGGGACACCAGCTTCTTTCTCGTCGGAAACACCATATTGTAGACCGGCATGCTGTTGAATGGTGGCTTGTAGAGCATACTCGAGTGCTTTATCAAGGTCATCCAACAATGAGTCATTCGGGAGCGATATGTTGTACGTTGCCGTTACACATGCTGAGCGGTATTGCCCCAAGGTATGCCGGGCCGAATAATACCGACCCAAGACACCTAGAGTTACTGGAGCGTGGTTGGCCATTTGTAGACGGTAGTTGTAGCTTGACCTCAATAAGAGATGCAAGAGAAAGAGGAGCAGCGCGAGACTTTAAGGATTTGAGGCCTTCCCAGCCCCACATCGTCTAAGTCACACGAGGGATTTTGCGGAACAGAGATGGTCTCCTCAGTGACGACGAAACGTAACGTCTGTCGGCAGTGTGATGAACAACAGCATTATGCAATCTAAGTTGTATAATCTTTATCAAGATGTATTATGTAGTTCTTCTTACTCCACAACGACGCCCCATTCATGGTCTTCGCCTCCAAACATAATATCCGTCAGCCAACTCTTGATCCGCGAGCCAAATGCACTGCCTTCGTCTTGCTTCTGCGGCAAGTCAATATTAAAATCACCGACCCGAATGGTTGAAACGTTCTTGATAAAGAACTGCAATACGTGAGTCAGTTACCTCTTAAGCTCGATTGGGGATACTCACAGCAGTGCCAGACACGAACGCCTCTTGAAGCAGGCCATTTCTCCAGGCTTTCTCAACATCTTTGATTGTAAATTTCGCCTCTCTGACCTCAAGCTCCTCGGAAAGTCGGCTTTCAACTAGATCCAGAACAGACCTCCTAGTAACACCGTCAAGAATGACTCGATCCGTCAATGGAGCCGTTAGTAAAACACGCTTTGAGGTCTTCTCGTCTCGAACGACTGCGAAGAAATTACTAGCTCCAGCCTCGGTAACTTGGCCTTCTTCTCCGAGAAGCCAGAGTACCTGATCGTAGCCAGCCTGTTGTGCTTCGCAATGAGATGCAAAGCTAGGGCCATAGTTTGCACCGACCTTGGCGTAGCCGAAACCGCCAGGCCATGCTCTAATCGTATCATTCCTCGACGTGATAAGACGTAGATCAGATCGCGGGTTTGCGCCGGGAGGTGACTCGGTGGAGAAATCAGGCCAGCATACCAACGTGACCATCAAGATGGCTTCTTTGGGAATCTGGATACCAAGTTGGCGACCGGTTCCGATCAATGCTGGCCTGATGTACCGAAAGCTGCCGGGCTCCGACAGCCATCCTATCGCGTTGTGAGCCACCTTAATAATCTGCAGATAGAAATACCTACTTTTCGCATCAACGCGAACCAAGGCTTTGATCAACCCAACGAGCTGATCGGGATCAAAACTTGGTAGCGAAACTCTTTCCGCGCTCATAACCAAGCGCTTGGCATTTCGATCTGGTCTAAACAGTCGAACGCGGCCATCGAAACCACGGTAGACTTTCATGCCCTCGAAACACTGAGTAGCGTAATGAAGGCAGGATGCAAGCGGTGAGATAGTCAGGTCGCCGAATGGCTTGATGACTGGGTCTTCCCAGCCGTTCTGTACCGTCCAACGACAAGTTACCATGTGATCTGTTGCCACATTCTGTTCCCAGAGCTCAGCTGATCCGGGCTTGGGGACATCTTTCAGCGCTGTTGTCAAGTCATATTTGAGCTTGGATGCATCGAGCTGTCCCTTGGCGGAGGCTGCAGAGCCATTTGTGCCGTTTGTAGAAGTTTGTGCGAACATGGCGAAAGGCTAAGAAGGTGTGTAATACAAACGCCTACCTCTTTTCCGTCGGATGTGCCGTGGATACTAAATACTCAACGCCATGCACCCTATCTCGGCTGTTGCTTTAGCCCTTTCATGTCCATTAGCTCAGTTCATTTGCAGAAGTGGGTCATGTTGAAGGGCGTAAGCTAATTTTGCGCCCTGTGACAACGGCAGCGATAAAGTCGGTTGCCACTTCCGGTATGCCGATCCCCTCCTCAGGACTTGGACCAAAGTCTTGTTGTACGAATTGAATTAGGCATGAGCAGGTCAGGTTCACCACGAGACGGTACCTTACCTGACGAGGACGACTGGCTCTCGTGGCTTCACCATCATGACGATGTTCTGGACAGTAACGCTGGGCTCCATGGCGGAACAGCAGCCGATGTTACCGATAACGGCCCGTCCCGGACAGGGTTGCAACACTTATCAGTCGAAACATCGGCATCGATAGATTGCAGTGCTTCTGGGGATCTCCCGTCCAGTGACACTTTGGCGGAAGACGTCTCATGGCTATCGTCCAGCGGGTACTACGGCGCCCCGTCAGATTCCTCCGTGGGGTCTGTAGATTCACTGACTTCACCAATCGCATCGGCTTCGAGATTGAGACGAAGAAGGAGACAGACACACCAGAAAATCAACACGGCACGAGAGAGGGAGACAACCAAACGACGATACCAGTGTACATTCTGCACAGACGCTTTTAAAACGAAGCATGATTGGCAAAGACATGAGACGACCATGCATTTAACCCTCGAACAATGGAAGTCAGTAAAGGAAAGAGACCACCCTTTGCCTTACAATGACTGACTCATATGCAGATGCTCAAGATATGGACCGATAATACAACAGACAGATGGAAGTTCGTGCTGCATCTTCTGCAAATGTCCCAATCCCTCGACAGACCACCCAGAGACTCACAACTATTCAGCCTGTGCCGCCCAACCAGAATCCGCACGACTTTTCCACCGCAAGGATCATCTACGACAGCACTTGCGTCTCTTCCATCAAGGCTGTAACTTTAACGACTCTATGAAGAGTTGGCTTTCGTCAATAGATGATGTGAGATCCAGATGCGGGTTCTGCGACACGCAGTTAGGCACTTGGACCGAAAGGCAGAAGCATCTTGCTCTACACTTCCGTGGGGGGGCAGATATGAGAGAGTGGAAAGGCGATCGGGGCTTTGAACAACAGATTGAAGAGCTTGTGGAGAATGACATGCCTGCGTTCTTGATAGGTGATCAGCGACGAACTATGGAGCCATTCTCAGCTTCACGGGTCGATCACCGCATTGGCACATGCACGTTGAGTCCGTTTATCACGAACGGAGCTAGTCCAGGGCAGAGCTTGACAGAGTCAGAGGTTCCCCATTCTCATCAGGAAGTACAGAGGCTCTTGTTACAATACGTGTCTACCGAGATCTCGCAAGGTCATGTGCCGTCAGACCGTCAGATACAGAGAAAGATGAGTGAGATCATCTACGGCCCTGACAACTCCTGGGACTCTACTTGGGCTGATAATCCTCAGTGGATGGACATGTTTCGGAAAAAGGCGGGGTTGATTAGTTTACCCCTTAGTGGAGGGAAGAATGCATTCATTGGCTTCTAATTTATTCACTTCTACAATTGATGAATGTGACTATTCATACAAGAAAAGCCTCAAACATAAACAGCAAAGGGCTCCAATTACGCGACCTGACTCACCAACTTATCAAACTCCTCATCCGTATGCTCCTGAAATGTCCTGAACTTCGCATCCAACAATGTCTCGCCATTTCTAAACCGCTGCATAGTCAACTTCTTCCCCGACAACCTCTTCGCCTCAAACAAGTCCTCGACATCAACCAACTCTGGCACAACCGTCGTGCGAAACTCATAAGGCACTCCACTGTTCTTGATGAGATCAATGCTAGCTTCCGGAAGCTTCGGCTTGACCTTTTTACCAGTGACGCGCTTGTAGTTCTCCAGAGCACACTTGATGTCCATTGCAACAAAGTCGACTAGGTTCTCGGAGAAGACTTGCTTGAGAACATCGGGCGATGTACCGTTTGAGTCGAGTTTCACGCTAATCCCAGCGGCTTTGAGGATTCTGAGGAAGGGGAGGAGACCTTTGTGGATGGTGGGTTCACCGCCTGAAACGACGAGTGACTTGTGAGACGTTGATGTAATGTGGCGCAAAACGTCCACAATGGTAACATCATCACACTCTCCTTGGACTAGTGGGCCGTTGTGACACCAGGGACAGGCGAGGTTGCATCGGGATGTGAACATGATAGAAGCCTGCGTCTTGCCAGGGTAGTCACTAAGCGTACTCTTGATGTACCCAGCAACAGGGAGATCTTGAATAGCAGCGACTTGCTCCTCCAGTTCCTGGAGCTTGTTGTCGTTGCTTAGACCAGTCTCATACTTGTACACCTTTCGCTGCACAAACTCCTTGGACTTGCCGCGATTCCAATCCCTTGTCGGTCGGAAGTATCCGACGATGCGGGAGTAAACCAGCGTCGACTCTCCGCATGCTGTGCACTCTGGTTGTTCGCCCGCTCTGTATCCGTGTGTCGGACAGATACTGAACGTTGGCGTGAGTGTGATGTATGGAATGCGGAAGCGTGCGGTGAGAGTCTTTATCAGATCTCTAGCCAACTTCCAGCTCGGCAACTGCTCGCCAAGGAACGCATGGAAGACAGTACCACCAGTATAAGAACACTGAAGTGCTTCCTGATGACCCATAGCCTCGAAGAGATCCTCCGTCGTGTCGACAGGTAGCATCGTGGAGTTGGTGTAGTACGTAGGAATGTGTTTATCGGGGAAGAGTTCCTTGTCGCGCTTGGCAAACTTATAACATGTACTCTCTGCGGGACTAGCCTCAAGGTTGTACAAATTACCTGTTTCCTTCTGGAACTCTTGAAGTTGGTCCTTGATGAATTCTAGAACCTCGAGAGCGAAGTCTTTTCGTTCGCCAATACCTTCACCGAGAAGATCCACGAGCGCCTCGTTCATGCCGTTGACTCCAATGGTGCTGAAGTGATTAGTCCAGTACGACCCAGTGCGATGCTTGGTAGCTGATAGGTAATGAGCAGCGTAGGGATAAAGAGTCGAGTTCTCGTCCACAAGCTTCCGCTTGATCTCCAAAGAGTCCTTGGCCACTCTTAACGTGTTGGTCAACTCTGCCATGAACGCCTCCTTCGAACCATTAGATCGGTACGCAAGGTTTGGCAAATTGATCGTGACGACGCCAATGGAGCCAGTCAATGGGCTTGCGCCATATTGACCACCGACTCTGCAGTGAAGTTTACTGAGATCGAGCCTCAAGCGACAACACATGGACCGAAAATCCTCAGGATCGAGATCACTGTTGATGAAGTTGGCAAAGTATGGAACACCATACTTGGCTGTCATCTCCCAGATAGACTGCCACCGAGGAGACTCCCAATCAATCCCATCCGACACATTATAAGTCGGGATGGGAAAAGAAAAGATATTCCCATTTCCATCGCCCTGCATCATGACTTCAGCAAATGCCTTGTTGAGTATATCCATCTCTTCCTGAAAGTCACTGTATACCCAGTCGGTTCGAAGTTCACCACCAATGATAACGCATTGATCGCCGAGTCGTTTCGGGCAAATGAGATCGAGTGACAGATTCGTGAACGGGGCTTGAAAACCGCTTCGGGTCGGGACGTTGAGGGAGTAAACGAAGCTCTGGACGTATTTGAAGACATCGGTGTACGACAGGTCATCGCTGCGAATGAACGGCGCAAGATACGTGTCGAAGCTGGACAGAGCCTGGGCACCAGCAAGTTCACCTTGCAGCGTAAACAGAAAATTGACGATCTGGTTAAGCGCGGTGTTGAGATGTTTAGCAGGTCGACATTGAATCTTATTCTCAACACCGCCAAAGCCTTGGAGGAGAATGTCTTCAATGCTCCAGCCAGAGCAATAAGCGCTTAGAAAGCCGAGATCATGGATGTGAAAGCGATTCTCGTGGTCATACTGTCGGATTTCTTGGGTGTAGATCTTTTCGAGCCAGTATTGAGAGATGATTTGGTTGGAGACGTATTGCATGAGGCCTTGGTGGGAGTAAGTGGAGTTGGCGTTCTCAGCGGTCTTCCATGTTCCTTTGGCGAGATACTCGTCTACAAGGCCAATGTTGGAAGACATAGTTGAAGTCTGCGATGTAATTGAGCAAATTGGAAGTGCAGTTCAATTGTGGAATTGTATGCGATCTTGACGCGATATGCAAGATCGACCTGCATACTTATCTCGCGGTTCAATCACGTATTTAATATTCTACAATGTTTACGCCCAACGCGTTCTATATCGCGTCTTTACCTCCGTTAATTCACCGAAGACTGGTGTGACTCTGACGACACAACCCAGAATGACCACACTTTTTGCCCTAAAAGCTCTGGCCATGTTTCCAGAACACGCTCCTCACGCGTTGATTAGTACATCGGGTCGGATGATGGGACCACGAGTCGAACGCGGTAACTCGTGACTTGGCGTAAAATGGGCCGACGGAACAGCCTATTGTGGTACATGTGAGTCAATGGCTGGAATTGAAGTTGCGTGACTTAGTTTGCAGGGAGAGCATTGACGCGTTTGACCTTGCTTATCCTTATCGGTTATCGTTATCTTATCAGTTGGTCGATCGTCATCGTTACCTCTACCCTGAACAATTCCTTATTCAGATAACTTTGACCCATAATGCGTTTAGAAAAAGCTGTCTTTGCTTAGACTTGGGAGAGCCTAAGCCTCCATTTCTATCTACAAGAGAAGTTTAGAGTAAACGTTATCTGTGGGATGTCATTAAATAAAAGGAGTTCGATATGTCTGAATCAGTTTTGTCACAAAATCACACCATCACCATGGCAGTGCAGATACCCGAGAAAGAATTCTTTTCCTTTATCCATGTCTCAGAAGGAATCTAAATATTAAGTCAGCATGTTATTTACATTCTGCCACTAAGCATATATGTTGTCTGTTACCTACAGTCACTATGATAATACTTACAGTTATATTCTACAGATAATTAACCAGGTTCTTAACCATCCTCAGAGCTCAGAGGAATAGATATAGAGTAATACACGATCTGCCGAGTTGTTGAGAATAACATATCGCCGCCAAGGATTATCCCCATCTTAGTGTCCCAAGTAACGTCTTGCTTCGCAACAGTTGTCGCCGCTATCGAAACCTGACAAACCTGATCTACCAAGGTAAAGGGTATAATTATCTTGATCCAACCAGGTAGAACAGAAACAGATCCGGGCTCATGTTGATAGAACGACTTGTACCTTCGAAAAGGCTGTTGTGGCAGAATGCCTTGTTCAATCTGATTGAATAAGTTAACATAACATTAGTGTATCTTATCATTCAACTTACCAAGTCGTCAACTACCTGATCGACGATGGTATCATAGTTGCCAGTCCACTGCAACTCAAGCAGTGGCGTGTCTGGCACTTCTCGTAGAGTTTCGTAGTTGATTCGGTGAGTTACTTGCAATAATTTCTGAACGGCGTCTGACACGCCGAATGCCTTGTAGACTAAGGGGAAGCTCTTTCGAAGCGCGAACGTGTGTGAACTATCGACGGTATTTGCCGAAACTCTTTGGCCATCTTCAGCTGACTCGGATTGGCATTTGATAACAGAAAGAGCAGCATAGGGTGCTTTCGCTGGCAGCGAGAGCACTGTTGGTATCGGCCTTCCATTCTCAAGAACAGAGACAAATTTAGCATAGCTATCCTCGCTGAGGACTTCTGTACACAGAGCTGCGCAAATATCCCTGAAGCTATTTTTCATCAGTCAATGAGATTCAACATCTCAACAGAGTGACACCTCACCTATGCTGGGGATGTCGATACTTGAGAATAAATGCGGGCGCGAGGGGCAATGACGCCTGTATCTCAGGGTGTATGCAACGAAACGTCGGGAAACATGAGTCGAACTCTCTGTCTCCTTGGTATAATGCGTCAGAAAGAATGGCGAGATGCGTGCTAAGATGCAATCAGATAACTGAACTGGAAAGTCAATCTTATACATACAATACAAAAGAGCCCCTTCAAAGACGCGATGGCGTGGTCCGCGAAGATACACTCGTTCCATGGCTTGGCTCATGGCACGCAAAGCAGACATGTACCTCTGTATGATCAATTCACTTGTGTCACTGATCTGTATCTTGAACTCTTGGTAAGCTTGTTGCTTTCTCCCCAGATGCCAATCAACGCAGCAAGATGCGATTATGAAGAAATTCCGCAGGTCTGACTTTGCGATTCTGTTCTCCAATATATCTCTTGTCTTCTGCAGTACATTCTCTGCTGTACTGTAACCGTGAAGGTCATGGGCTTGTTGCCACTGACTCTCATTCTGGGGAATTGATTCGCGGAGCTTCGCCAAGATTTCTTTGTTTCGGCTGTGGGTAGTCTTTGGTTGGCTCGTTGCGAGCTGGAACTGAACGAATGATCCTTGTTCTGGCCGAATTGGAGGCTGCCGGTTCATAATTAATGGCTGATCTCGTCTTATTCCCAGTCTGATATAAGAGATATTGGCGTATTTCGCGGGAGCGGGGGATAAGCGGTAAGATTCATCGCGTGGGTTCTATTGGTTGGCCTCTCAGGCACGAGTTAACAGAAATTCGATACGGCTTTACAAAGCAGCCAATAACAAGTATCAGAAGATGACTTTGATAACGAGGCTGGCCAAGCCCAGGGCCAGTGTGTAATTCCGCCATATAGAGTGCCCCTGAAGATATTATCATTTCTACTACAGAAATGCCAGACTTTCGTCAACCGGGTACTTGTTATAATGTCGGACTGATTTGGAAAATAAGATCAAGTGATTAACGTTAGCTGCAGCTTGTAATACCCGTAGGCTCACGGAATTATCTTTACTGACTAATGGAGTTTGATGTATCCGACCCCTGTCGGGTTTATCATGACTTCATCTAGCAAGCAAAACTATTTAAGAAAGCATCAAACCCATTTGTTGTGGCCAATCCAACAACAATTTTGACTCTTGTTTAGACCCTAAGAAAGACGCTGAGAGCCATTGAGCAAAATGTCATTTCTTTCCACCACTAAGCGTATCCCGCTCCAAGACAGTGTCTATATTCATGTCGAGCAGTCATTTCTTTCGCGACAGCCTCAAGACCATCCAACCATCATCTTTCTCCATTTCTGGGGAGGATCTTCCAAAACATGGTCACCTGTCAATGACTTGATCGCATTGTCCTTCCCAACTGCCCGGCTCGACTTTCGCGGATGGGGTAGCTCTAATGGCCCTGCAGATGAGACCGAGTACTCCATCCTCAAACTCGCCCAAGATGTTGAACAGGTCATTGAGCAACTGGAACTGCGAAAATACATCATCGTCGGCCATTCAATGGGGGCCAAGATCGCTCAAGCTATTGCAGGACGAAAGCTTGTTAGCGGGCTTGCCGGTCTAGTTCTGCTTTGTCCAGCACCACCTACGCCCTTGATGTTGCCTGAGGACATGCGGGATCAACAAATCAGCGCCTACAACAACACGCAGAACGCTGAGTTTGTTGTCCGGAACGTCCTCACAGCGAAGCCGTTGCCTGATGATACTATCGAAGGAATTGTGGAGGATATGCTTAAGGGCAATCCATCTGCTAAAGCAGCATGGCCACGATATGCCATGGTAGAAGATATTCTAGAGCAAGCCAAGAGGATCTCCATTCCATCGATTGTCATCGCTGGAGCCAAAGACCAAGTTGAACCTGTGGTCCGTGTCAAGGCTGAGGTTTGTGGTAACATTTCCGTCGCCGAGTTTCTTGTGCTGGAAAACGTTGGACATCTGGCCCCACTGGAGGCACCGGAGGAGGTCGCAGAGATCATAGGTAACTTTGTATCAAGTAGTATCTAGAAATTGAATAACCAAGGAGCTACGGATATCCCTCCGCATCATACTGTTGATTAATTGATAGGAGCGTGCGGCCGCAGTTGTTAGTTGCAAATGAGATGCTCGCAATGTCCTTCAAGATCTGCTTCAATACTATCCACTGACGAAAGTTCGAACAATACCAGTGTGATATTTCACATACATCTGCATACTGAGCAGCATACAAAATGTCTTTCCTGTTCCGAGGATTCCCTATAGCCTCATCCACGGGACCGGCTCTGAGATCTCACAAGGTGTTCTTGCATGGTTCATTATTCATCATATTTGTTTACTACAATAGAACCCTAATACAGATCTAGTATTGGCGCTCGAGCTCCCTTTCTGCTCGATGTTCACCTCGGCGCTTAGCCTCCTCCTTGTCAAAGAAGTCTAGACCCTTGGTCTCAAACTCCCGTTCAACGAAAACACCAACGGCTCCGGCTAGGAATTCCTTAGCCTTGGCATGGCTATCTGGCTTGCCTGTACACTCATCAGTACTGTCTTGTTAGGCATCATTAGTTGATCTCACCATTCTTGGCAACATGATCCTCGTATGCCTTGGCAGCTTCAAAGGCAGCAGCACCTCCGATGATCTCGTGGGAGAGCTTGGCGTGATGCTCTTTGTTCTTAGAGTATTCGTCGTACTGGTTGAATTGCTCAACGACCTCAGTGTTGTCTAACAAGTCAATTAGTAGGGATCTAGTAACTACGGCTCGGGAGAACTTACTTTCTTCGAACCAACCCATTGTGAATGATGTACTTGACGATATTGAATAAGTGATAAAGATGTAGGATGCTTGAATAAGAATTGATGCACACAGAAAAAGCTTCAAACTTTATACCTTGAGGGGTCCAGGGGTCTCTACTCTATCCCGCACATGTCGATTCTATTCTAAACTTGGAAACAGGCGGGCTGCCTCTAGTCGAGTTTCAAGCCATGACGGTGTGCGAGCCAGTAGTGGCTGGAGTCGTAGCTCATCGGATCTCACGGCTCACAACACAAGGGCCACTTCGGCAATCGATGCCGTGCGAGCTCGGATAAGCGGCGCGCTCGAACTCCACTGGAGGACGTAATCGTCAATCAACGCAGTGGAAGATGGCGGGTTTCAGCTGGCATTTCACGAATGTATTTCTGACTGTCTACGCGGTGACTGGAGATGCCGTCTTTGCCGGGAGTTTGAGGGGATTGCCACAGCTTGCTAATACCTCGTGGGAATGGCGTGGCGGGGGATAGCTTTGAAGTCGTGGAATTATCGCGGGTTTACGAGGTTGTCAACCCTGGAGGTGAGGGGAGCTGTCTAGGGAGGTTTAAATCAGGGTTGGCAATTACTTAGTAAATAATAATTACTAATTACTATTTTCATTACTAATAGTAATAGTAATAGTAATTAAAAAATAGTAATTACTAATTACTAATTACTAATATTTTTTTTACTAATAGTAATTACTAAAAGTAATAGTAATAGTAATTAGTAATTA
>JABEEJ010000765.1:0-49571 GCA_013363135.1 Fusarium brevicatenulatum
GTATAAACCTATATAGTTAGGAGTTAACCTACTAAGAGATAAATTTTAGCACAGATATCGATTTAGCCTTCCGTACCTATAATCTAACTACACTGCAAACAACTCCCCCCTATCAGTCCTCGGACACAGACTTCCCCAAAAGGCAGGTTGCCCATCCTCTCATCCCCACACTCTTATTCTCCATCCAGAAACACCCCATGTCGATCACCGGCACTACCTTATCAGCGTGGCAGCGTCTCAGCCTTTGACTGGACCCTGCAGCCTGCACTTTATAACTCGGCACTGAATTAGACGCTCGATATCCCGATAGTCATCTGCTCGCCTATCACGATGCCTCGTGCCTGAAAGATCTACGGACTTGAAACCCATATACGTGCCTCGGTGAGGATGTTATTGTGCGCCGGATGTATGTCCAATAAGGAAGGAGCATGAATTCTGTGGTTTTATGTATATGCTTGGTCTTACATGGAGATGGTGATGTGATTAGAGGAATGCCGATATAGTCTCTTGGCTTGAGTGGTATAAAGACGCTTGTGTAGCGACCAAGCTATGTTATCCAATGCTCTTCACCTCTCTCTTCATCCCTCTCTTCATCCCTCTCTTCATCCCTCTCCGAGTCTCCTGTCCTCAATCTGGCATCTCAAGATGAAGTTCTCCATCGCTCTCCTCGTTCCTGTTGCTAGCGTCCTCGCCGCACCTACACCCGTATGGCACTCTCCACTATACCTCTCATGATATCCATTATCTCTGACACATCTAGCCCGGCATCCCCAGTGATTCTACCGCTCGCTCACTTCTGAGCGGTCTCACTGTCGCCGCTTCCACCAACACAGGCACCTATGACCGAGACCTCTTCCCTCACTGGGAGACCTATGAGGGTGCTTGCAACACTCGGTGATTGCACCCACATCAAGAGACATGCGTCCAGATACTAACAAGCCTGTTAGTGAGTACGTCTTGAAGAGAGACGGCACATCCGTTGTCACCAACTCGGCTTGTGCTGCCACTTCCGGCACTTGGAAGTCTCCCTATGATGGAGCCACCTGGACACAGGCCAGCGACATCGACATCGACCACATGGTTCCACTGAAGAATGCTTGGATCGTGAGTCCCCTCGTCAACACCTGGAGACACCAGCTAACACATCCTAGTCTGGAGCCGCTTCGTGGACCACCGCGAAGCGTACTCAGTTCGCCAACGATGTTACACGACCCCAGCTGTGGGCAGGCAAGTCAATCCAACGTTGTACGCCCCAAGAACAAACAACAAGCTAACATCATCACAAAGTTACCGACAATGTCAACCAGGCAAAGAGCGACAAGTCCCCTGATTCTTGGAAGCCTCCTCTGACCAGCTTCTACTGCACCTACGCCAAGAGCTGGATCCAGGTTAAGAGCTACTGGCAGTTGACTATTACCAGCGCCGAGAAGACTGCCCTCGGTTCCATGCTTGACTACTGCTAAGTCAATATGATTTGGGAAGTGGTTCATCGGGAGTATTGTACATACTGAAATCAGGTGCCTGCCTCCAAGAACTCACGGACTGGCAACGTTATATACCCCACGAACCGCAATATTCTGCTACTCCAAATTCTACAGTAAAGTCTGAAGATCAAGTTGAGATGGGCTTCATGTGAACCACATGTGCAAAGATATTGTCAAAACATCCAGCCTTCATATTCAGTGATATATTCATATATCGTCCCAATATCATTACAAAGAAGAGTATTAATTTTATTCGCATCCAATTTCCAAGGCATTAATAACGCGCCGTCTTCTCCACCATCAATCAGCCCAACGCTCTCTTTTTTGTATACGCCGCTGAATTATTCGTGAACCGCAACATCTGGGGGTATCAGGGCTCTTTGATTGCCCGTGAGCGAGAAAAGAAAAAAGTAGCAAAATAAAAGTGTCAATACCAACTCCAAATATGCAGCAAACGTCAAAAAGCTGATGCGTCTGTATGTATGTATGCTTGTTCGTACATAGACCGTTTCAAGGTCTCAATGTTACATCCCCTTCATCGTCGCTGCTGACGTCCATGTCGCCTTCACTGAGTTCACCTCGCGCAGCTCTTTGCGCCAAGTCCCTCTCGTGATAGATTTCTTGCTTCCTCGAATCAGCTTGTCGAAGACAGTCGACATATGTCGTGAACTTGACGATTTCGCGTAGAAGATAGGCGCTCTTGCGCTCCCAGTTGGCCATGGCCTTCACAGCGTTGCTACCTCTAGGGGTAAAAGCCAGAAGCATGGGGCTGCGCAGTCGGTTGTGCGTCTGTAGTTCTGCCTCAATCCCTTTGACATATGTGTCCAGAGTCTGGAGCTGCTCTGCTTCAGGCTGGTTGCTGGGCCGCATGCTCTGGGTGGGTGGTGCCCATTCGGCAATGTGAATTCGATCGCCTGGTAGCTTGCCACGTCCACTGTTGTTCGTGAAAGCACCTGCAACGTGATCAAAGCTTGATCCTCGGAAACTACCACTGTTAACACTTGACCTCCGGCCGTGTGCTGCGCTGCTTCCGGGTCGCGATGTCTTGCCAGTCGTAGTCTCGTTGATAGCCGATACCAAAGCGTTGTTGACAATGGCCTCACTCCATCCGTACTCGATGTTACTTATACCACCAGTCAATGGGTGGGTACTCAAACGAGCGCTCCAGTAGTTGGCTGTGGTAACAAATTCCTTGCAAATCTCGGGTGTGCCGACTTGGAATAAGTGCACAGCGCCATTAGGAAGGCTCAGCGCCCATACATGTGGGCGGGCCCGAGAGTAACCTGGCGGTGGAAGCGCAGATGCAAGAGTCTGTCGTAGGTTATAGCAGCCCAGATTCGTTGCGTTATCTTGCCAATTGCCACCGCCGACAATAGCAGGGGCACCGCCTGCGTTTCTGCCTCGGTTTCTCGAACGGACAGATTTGTTAGGCTGGAATGAGAACAGATTCAGCTGTCCCTTTTGAATGACAGCAAAGACTTCTGACCAATTTCTGGCCTTGGCCTTCTTATCCACGCCATCCAGGTGGTGCTTGTGAGTGACCATTCCTTCCTTAACCCATGGGGGTCCAGCAAGTTCAAGAGACTCATCTTCAAGGAGCTGAGTTGCCGGGATCTCAGAACTCATGATGGATGGGGCACCATCCCCGTACATTTCTTCATCTCGAATGATGGCCTGACTCAGTGCATTTGCAAAACCTATCGATTGCTGATAGTCTCCTCGAGGGAGGTGAGAGCCAAAGGAGTCTTGTGAAACAGATGTTTGGGTCCTCCCAAGAGAGTGGCGGCTCCATGTGGCAGAGGACGGTGTAGGACTCCATAGTGAATTGCCATCATCGAAACTTGTACGGCTGGAAGAAAAGCCGTTGCGGCTCATGCCAGCGCGAGATCGACTCTTGGATGTCCACCTTGCTGTATTGGCTCGACCGTTTTCATTGATTCGGCCGCGAACAGATAACTGGCTCTCCGAGGGAGCCTTACTAAGGACGCTGGGAGTTCTCTTCAGCATTCCCATTACAGAGAGTCCTCCACTGTGGGAGGGCTGTAGGCTGGCGTTCTTCTCAGATTCAGCGCCAAACAAGGGCAGCCTTTCATCTCTGATAGAGGTATAGATTCCCTTGAGGACAGTCTCTATCTGTTCCTCCCAGGCCTTTCTCGTGCCACTGAAACGGGACTTGACCAAGGGGCCGCAGTCTTCGATGCCCTCACCAGGTAGAGTACCCGAGTCCGCACGAGCCGGGGGTCTGAAAGAGTTTCTGAAGGAACGTCGGTCCTGCTCAGAAGGCGGGTCCTGGTTCTCACCAGCCGCAAGACCATTCTTGTCTGGAAGAATGCTTGGGCGGTGGAAAGCATCAGGGGCGGATTCATCGACAGCCTGCAAGATGGTTGTCATGGTATTCTTGATAAACTGACTGCGGGTCATTTTCGACTCAATATCAGCCAAATGCAGGTCAGTATTGAGCAGCATAATTGAGTAGCAAATGGTATGAATCACATCTATCACTGTTAGTTCAGAAAATCATCAGGTAGCTCATATGCTTACCAGTTGCCTTGAACCCATGGTTAGGATTGCAGTCACACCATCTTTTAGAAAAGGCCACCAGGATGCGATCAACTTGCTGAGTCTCGGCCCGAAAAACCAATCGTCCACAAACTTGTCTCAGTGCTTGGACAATGCTCTGGTTAGTAAAGTCGTACAACTCCATGTAAGCTTGAAGTGTACGTTGTCTGATCGGGCCCTCTTCGCCCATCCACGAAGCAGCCTTCTCCTTCTGGATGAAGTCCTCATTACCATCGTAAATCTTTTGTGCCTTTTGACGATCGTCTTCGGTCGGGTCCCCGATGACAAACTCGGGTTCGTCAATACCCTTGTTTTTTATCGAGTCAAACGTGCCAAGGACTTTGGGACTAGGGTCTGCCGAGCTTTCGATCCTCACGCTAGGGGGAGCACTGAGAGCAGACTTATAATCTGTACCAGTTGAAGCTGATCCTGGACTAGAGGCTCGAGCTCCTTCGATCGGCAGTGCCAGGTTGGAGCGGTCTGGCTCATCCTCGGAATCGGATTGCTGTGGGCGATGGGAAGGCTTCCTGGACCCAATCTGGTCTTTGCCAGGTCGAGGAATCTCTCTTGCTGGAGTGTTATCGGGCTGCTTGGACTGAGTTTGGGATACGCTAGCAGGCTTTCGGTTCAGAAATCCACGTTCATCCTCATTATCACTAGCCCCATCAAGGTTCAGGAATGAGTTATTTCGCGACTCGATCGCTTTGGTAGGTCTTTCAGGTGGAGGGCGGGATGGTGTACTGTTGTTATTTCGCTTGTTGAGCTGCTCATCAGACTCTGAACGGACTGTTCTGATCCTAGCATTGGGGCTTGGCGAATAGTCGGGCGAGAACTCTCGCTGATATCCTTCTCTTTCTGCAGCCCTGTCGTCTCGCTCCGGTGTCATGTTGGAAATATCGGCCAGTGGAGATGGTCCTTGAGAAGCAGAAGTTCCCGGAGCACTCTGACCGGATCTGAGATACGGGTTCATAACCTTGCGTAAACTGCTGACGGGACTTGGCTGTGGCGGATAGTTGCCATCTCTATCCTGAGGAGCCAGGTTAGGCGCAGCTGTAGGGACGGGAGCTGCAGGCATTGGGGGTAGAGGAGGAGTATCTTCAGTAACGGACTTCTTCCGCCGACGGAAGAACGAGGATGGTTTCTTTTGTAGTACGGGGTGATGAGAATGTGATGACGATGTGTCGCGAGACGGTGGTGCCGATGCACTGCCTGCCATCTTGTCGGCAGAGGGACTCGATTGTGGTGCCGGAGGGTTTGTCGTTTCGTTGTTATGTGAGTTATTGCGGGACGATCCAAACACCCTCCTGAAAAAGCCTGGACGCTCCTTGACGGGTGCAGGTGCATGTGTTGCAGGCGTTGGGCCGCCGTGCACGGTCGGGTCCTTTGATTTACCATAGCCAACATTGGGTGCAGGCGCCGAATCAAGGTCCAGGGCTGGCACAGCAGGTGTAGGCTCCCGAGAGGTGGCAGGCTTGCGTCCCGACACGCTCTTCAGAGAGCGACTGCTGCGTTTATGATCGAGTGTCGGGGGCTCGAGAGGCGGAGGTGGCATTGGTGGTAGGATAGACGAGGGCATTGCCGACATCGCAGGGATCGACGGCTCCCGTCGTGGGCCACCCGGGACGGTAGGGGTCGGTGCTGCATCGTATTCGTCGTCGATGTAACTATTCGGGAATTCGACTCGAAAGGGAGACGGTTCAACAACTGGAGCCTGTGCTGCTTGCTGTTGAGGTCCATAGTCAAAACTTGCAGATCTTCCAAATCCGCGTCCATAACGTTGACTTCCAAGTACCTGAACATAACCAGCGTCAACACTAGCGGTACTGCTGCTCTTGCTGCCCGGTTTGCCCCCTCTCGAATGCATGGCTCTCGATGAGCCTGCTCTGTGACCTTCGCGAACGCTATTGAGGCGCGGGAAACTTGATTGGAAATTGGAGCTACTATTACTCCGCCGGCCGCGACTCGATATACGACTAGAATCGTCTGCTCCTTCAAGATCCGAGCTATAAGAATATTGGTGACCGTTGGATCGGGGGGGGCCTGCGACAGAATTGGAGGCTACCCAACTTCTAGTCTGCTCGGCGGCGCCAAACTGGGGCGAGGTCTCGTCGAAGGTATGTGTACGAGATGCAGGTGTGGATGATGGGCCGTACTTGTCGCTCAACTGTGCCATGGAGAATTGGTCAAGAGACATGAGCATGTTAGCCACGAGGGAGTCTCGGGTGACGTTGCGAGGAGACAAGGATAGATCGTGGGAGTCGCGCTGGGTGGATGATGGAGGTAGACGGTCGGCCATATCGTCCTCGACGGGAGTGGGATTCTCTAGAAAGGACTCATGCGCGTGAGTATTGGAGGCGGGTAACCTGGTAGGCGCCCGATTGTTGTTGCTGCTACTGTTGTTGTCGGAATTCGTATGGGCTAGAGACCTTGACTTAGATTTGGACTTAGACTGGGGCACGCGGTATTCTGAATCCTGAGGAGGCGGCGTCCGTGGGTGCGGAATGGCGTCCCTTTCCCTCGACAACGGCGAGGCAAGGGATGAAGTATTTGTGTTGATGTTCAGGTCGGTATGAGGCCGACGTCGAGTCTTGCGACGAGCATTGTCGTTGGAGGATGAAGTTGAGTTGGACGGCATCTTGACTCGATGGGGGCCGGGTCGAGAAAAGGGCTTTTTTGTCTGGCTGGTCTGCTCAGCTCAGCTCCCTTGGCTCGCACTCTCACCTGCAACCTGCAGAGCTAAATCTCCTCTCACCAAACCAACCCAGGCCAATCTGAGTAGAGGTAGGCTAGTAGAGTTAGCAAGAGAAGCCGGCTTCCGCATGGGTCACCAAAAAAAAAAAGCCACGCGCGAACGATTGGGCCAGTTGGCTGTTGGCTTTGACGGACAACGGGGGCCCAGGAATTGTGACGTGCAAAGTTGGCTGGTGCTAAGTATTTCGACTCTCGACGGCGCCGTGAGGAATTTCGATCTAGCAGCACCAACCAGTCTTACGGTACAAAACTTGGTAGGTACCGAATGTATGTATAAGTGTACAGTACCTGCGTCCTGGCCATCAAAACAATCATCCCAGTCGAGCTTCGGCGATAGATCTAGGGTCTAATTCGCTGCAAATTTGTTCTTTTCGGTGCCAACCCAGGGTGGGAGAAGTGCCTGTAAAGAGGGGCGACAAGGGTCTTTAATGCAGGGGGGAAGTTGGGGTGTTAGTTAATAGCAGTTGAACTCATGAACGCCAGGAAGTACCTGGTACGGACTAAAATGAGAGCAACTGAAAGACTGAGGAATGCTCATGAAACGTTCAGAGGAACGAGGATATGCACGTGAACCTATCCGTTCGAGGCTACACAGTGTCCTAGTTGGAACTCAAGACCCAATAGACGAACTTGTTTTGATCTTTATTAGGCGCCGTTCAAGCGTGTGTCCGTATGGATCCAATGTTTGCGTGGTACCAGTGCAGTTAATGAATGGAGATTGTAGAAGGACATCCACGCGCGTGAATTGGATTGGATTGGATGCCAGGTATTTATTTGGGTGTCAGTGGACATCATCACCACAACCACCTGAAAATGAATCTACTTACTAAAGCAACCAGCATGACACGATGCTGCAGAGAACGTTCAGTGATAACTATGGACGCATCTGCAGCTCTAGATGAAGAGCATGTACTTTGTATGTATGTATAGATTCATCAATCCTTGCTTCACCTAAAAACGCCAACCGGAGAATGTCCCATCATTACTCCATATGTATGAATGATGATGTGCGCTAATTCCCGCCAACCTAAACTTGAATGAACGTGATTCAATAAAAACCAAACCTTGTTAGGCTTTCAAACAATGTCAACCGTGGAGACAGAATCAATCAATAGGTTCCAGCCTTGCCGCTCCCGAGTCAGTAAAGGAAACTCTAATACTCGACGGATACAAAGTCAAATCGATCAACTATGGCAAAAGATATAGTGCCATCATCTGGTGAGTGCGTGAGTCTTTAGCCTTCCATCTTCTCCAACCTTTTTCTGGAGCTGTCAAAAAGACTGTCCCAGCGGGCTGGCCTGGGCGTTGAGGCGAGTCCAAGGACCCTTACAAGGAGGCCCCTTTTTCTCTTATTACTACACTATCGACTATACTCCCCCGAATGCGCGTGAGCATCTTCATCTGCCGCGGCGCCGTTCCTCTTCGGCGGGATTGCTCGAGTGGGCACGAAAGGGGGGAGAGAACAGGGATTCTGAGGAACGTCGTTCCAGATCAGAATCAGAAGCAATGGAACACGGTTGACCCCTTGCGAAGCCATGTGGCCAGACTAAGCTTAGAAGAGAGTCTTGGTTGCATTCAACTCACAACGTCTGTGTCTGTGCTCACGGGTAGGCTCCTCTCCGAGGTAGGATAGTGAACTACTATCGTCATTGAGTTGGTCGGTGAGATGCCAGTACGTAGTACATAATTAACTCAAAGATGTTTATAAACAATGAACCTAGCAGCAGTCACTCTCGGATGTCTTCCGTGGACAACCTTCTCCTGCAACTGTGACATACCATCATTTGCAAAGACGCGCCACAGGCTGAACAGAACCACCAAACTATATGCATGGCTAAGATGGCGTTCATCGTCTTACAGAAGTTGAAACCAGAAGCCAAAGCGTGCATGCATATAATACATACATACATACATACATACATAGACCGCCGAGTATCACGATCAGCTCGAACATTTTCCAGGAACAGATAGCTAACTCCGATAAACTGGATATCAACATTGGTTCTCCCTCGGAGTGGACATGTTTCATCATTGGTTTGTCGCAGCTGCAAGGTACGTGAGACATTGGGTGGATAGAATGCGCTTGGTACTATTCACTAGACTACACGTTAGCAAGTTGTAGCTGGAGCTGATCAATCATTTTCCTGCGATATTGTCCATACGCATAGAGTCTCGTATTTTAACCATTTCTCATCGTGTCGTTTTACTACTGTACTATAGTAAGTATGTAGTAGCTACCGCTAGACTGCCGTGACCTTGGTTAATCTGATTGATATTTACTGAATCATTGAAGTTCTTCCTGACTCTGCGTTATTGGTTGCATCGTCATCGTCGCATAGTAGCGAGCCTAGAGATTGGTAGAAGAGATGTTATCTCAATGTGCTGTGATCGCGATAGCTTCATGTTTTCAAACTGAATGACATGGGCGTAAAGAACCGAAGTACATATACCCAGTAACTGTACCAGCCAAGGTCAGCGCTGCCGACCCCGCACAGCCAGGTGACAGGTAGCTTAGCCCAGAATCTCTAGCACCTTCAATATCAGAATCCCACCTGTGAAAACATCAATCTTGCTTTGAATGATCGCCAGAATATTCCATTATTACTGCAAATGCCACCCACCACAGGCCAGACGGCCTTCTCACCATCGACCACTTTCAAATAAAGTGGTGACTGCAAGAGAGATCTCTGTATACTACGGTACTCTTATCTAATACGCCAACCGTATGAACTTATCAAAATGGCGTCTTTCATTGCAGACAATTCTTCATCGCCCTCCAACAGCTGGCCCCTGGATCAGTTCGTCCAAGATCCTGGATATCTCGCATATCAGGAAGAACTTCGATGCCTCATCTTCAACACAGCTCAGACTGCAGCACCATCCCGCGAAACTTCACCTACGCTTGGAAACTTTGGGCCAAATGACGAAGAACTGGCAGCTCAGGCTCAGACAAAGACAGCCCTTGCTTCCGGACGACGACTTGAATACCTCAAGAACTATGTTGCCCAAGTAGCTCCCTGGGTACTTACATCGTGCGTGTGCTTACTCAGTTACTAACACGCTACAGCTCGATATGTTTGATAGCAACGGAGCATTCACTGTTCAAGTACCAGTCCTTGCTCGAAGTTGCCCGGCTCTTCTCTATGCAGTGCTCGCCCTGTCCGCTCGCCAGATGGAGCGCAAAGAGGCGAGGCAGCATTCGTTCGACAGTCTAGAACTCTACCAGGAAGCCATTCGTCTCCTTAACCCCCTGCTTCAAGCCCGAGATCTCACGATAATCCCGATATGCGTCATTCTCTGCTGTCTAGAAATGATGTCCGCAAGTCCACAAGACTGGCGCCGTCACCTCGAAGGGTGTGCTGCCCTCTTTGATTCGTTTGATGTCAACGGTTTTAGTGGTGGCCTCCTACAAGCTGTCTTCTGGTGTTATGCAAGAATGGGTTTGTGTTGTTCGTCAAAGTATCTCACCTGTCTCGATATTGACTTTGTTTTAGATCTATGTGGTGCGCTCATTTCTGATGGAACTCAAGGCACGCTGGTACCACTGGACAAATGGTTACCCCCTGGCTCGGATCCAAAGGCCGCTGCTGACATCTTTCGAGACCACCGCTCACCAGATATGCACGCCAATTACTCAGTATATCTCTGCTCTAAAGTCTGTGAGCTCGTTGCTGACCGCACTCACTATGTAGAGCTTGGGGATAACAATGGTTGCGATTCTGCAACTTTTGAAAGACGGTGGCTACGACTCTGGCACGATCTTCAAACATGGTTGGAGGATCGACCAGCAGAAGTGGTTCCTGTCCAATTCATTGAAAGTCGACCATTTCCTCAGATCCTCTTTGTTCATTGGGCTGGGATCTCATCTAATCAGCTTTATCACACAGCCTGCACGCTGTTGCTAGGATCGAAACCTCGGGAGGTCAAGCTTGACGTGGGACCGACGGGATCTTCCATCTGGCATGCCAAATGTATATGCGGTATTTCCTTGACCAACCCCCATCAAGGCTGTCTCAATAATGCCATCCAGCCGCTTTGGATTGCAGGGAGACTTCTCAGTCACAAGTCAGAACATTTGCTTCTCTCCAAGCTGATCCTGAGCATAGAGGCGATGACGGGCTGGGCGACTAATTGGCGCATAGCCGACCTTGAACACGCATGGGGTTACAAGGTCAGATGAGGTGTTTATCGTCTCCCCTCTGCACTACTGTACAAACAAATCACGGGAAACGGTTGAAGTCGATACCATCACCAGCTAACGAAAGGGGGATCCAGTGAGTAATAAGTCATGAGTCTCATCTATTTAAAATCCTCCAGGGTATTAATCTCATCCTATAGCTTCATTATATCGCCCAGTCCCTGGATTAAGCAAAGATACGGAGAGGAAAGTTAGGAAGATAAAAGCCAGGATCGTTGAACCTTAGCCCGCGGTCTAGAGCAGAGATGCTCTCAATCTCTTCTTGAGAAAGGTCAAAACTCACAACATCCAGATTTTGCGCTAGGCGGCTGGGGTTGTTTGATTTGGGAATGACAGCAATGTTGCGCTGCGTCGCCCACCGTAGTAAAACCTGAGCAGGAGTTTTGCCATGTTTTCCAGCAATGCCCTTGATGAGGCTAGACTCAAGAAGAGGCTCTGCACCATGAGCTCTCTTAGAGAAGATACCGGGGAGCTCCTTGAAGCTTTGGGGACCAAATGACGAGTAGGCTGTGACCGCGATGTTGTTCTCTTGAGCCATAGCAACGAGGTCTGGCTGGACAGGGTAGGGATGGTGTTCGATCTGCAGAGAGGATATAGGGCGACGAGCGTAGCGTTGCACATCATAGAGAGACTGGGCTTGGAAGTTGGACACCCCGATGGACTTGGCGATACCTTGGTCGACAACTTCCTCGAGCGCCTCCCATGTCTCGCGAATGGGGACGTTAGCCGGCGTGACAGTCCCTTGATCGTTCATCCACCAGGCCTAGACGAATATTAACCTACATTTATAAGAAGAATTCATACCAAACATACAGGGTAGCGACGTTTCTCAGGCTCAATATACTCGAGGGCAACCGGGAAGTGGATGAGATAGAGATCAATATATCCAAGACCCCATGCCTCATTCTGGTATTGGGCAAAGGCAAGGGCATGTTCTTTCGCATGGTAGTTATTCCAAAGCTTCGTGGTGACAAAGATATCCTCACGCTTCACAAGCCCCTCCTTGATAGCGCGTTGGATACCCTGGCCCGCTTCCTTTTCGTTTTGGTAATCGTATGCTCCGTCGAAGAGTCTGTACCCGGACTTGATGGCCTACATGGTTGTTAACACAGTTGAACCGCGAAGAAGTATGGGTTCTCACATTGTAGACGGTCTCAGCTGCTTGGTCGGCGGGAACCTTCCAGAGGCCAAAGCCAACCAAGGGCATTTCATGGCCAGATGCGAGCTTGACGGTAGAGGGAGCCATTGTGTTGGATGTAAGTAGCCCGATTACGATTTAGATTATTTTGACTGGTGAGTAGGGAGTAGAAAAAGGAGGGAATGAGACTTGGAGAGAGCGTCTTGAGCTGCTCTCTTATCCATTTTGACCTCCAGTATCCGCTTGACCAGCATCTCGAAATACCTGTCATGATAATATCAAAACTCATTCGGTACTAACTATCCCAAGTCATAAGCAGTAGCAATATCCCTGCCCACTTCCCGACGCTTAGTTATTCCTCATTTGGTAATATTTGTGAAGCTAACGAGTCAAGACCAGCTCCGAAAACCCCCCATGTCATACCCCATCTCCCCAGGTCCCACCCCACGTAAATGCTTCAACTTTCCCACTTTGGAGTTGCAGTCTTTTTCATATAAACACTTTATTTGCCATGGGAGACGCTGAGAATGAGGCAAAGACCCGCCTGAAGAGAACGAGGACAGGGTGTTTCAAGTGCAGGGTACGAAGACGCAAGTGTAAGTCAGCGATCTACCTAGGTAAATATCATAGCGGACACTCATCAATTCTACCTTAGGTGATGAAGGGAAGCCTTCGTGCCAACGATGTGTCGATGGAGGGTTCGAGTGTCAATATGGCACCAAGCTGTCGTTTCTTCAAAAGAATGCGAAGACGTCTTCGGGTCCTCGTAACGCAAAACAATCGTATGCTAAGCTGAGGGTATGTTGATCAAGGACGTTGATTGAGCTACGCCTGCTAACATAAGAACTAGTTTGTTGTGCCAGAAACAGTAACGAAACCTGGTACCCATGCACATTGTAACGAATTCGCCTTGAGCGAGGCTGAAAAGACAGAGAGCTCATCTACAGAGGTAGATACAATTGTTGCTGCGCACAAGATTCAACAAACAAACCCACCCGAACTGCCTGCTCAGCCTCCGTCACCAGCGATAATCAGTCCCAGCATCGATACTTATGTCACATCTCCTCAAGCTCCGTCTCATAGTCTACAAGGCTCTGCAGACTTCAATCTAGTTATTTCACCCTCCAATGCAGCGTATGAAACTGCCCTCGATGGACTCCTCGCTCTTGGTAACGATCACTATGTATCCCCTTCAGCACCTGCAGTAGCTCAAACCGGCACCAATGGGGGAATATCCGGACAGCATCCACAGAATGTGCAATTAGAAGTGAGAGATAAGCTTCGTGAAGATGTGTTCCCCAATTGTCTTCATATGCCACAGGATCGTGCTGTTGAGCTGCTACGACACTACAGATATAATATTGCGCCCTGGGTAAAGTTGCCCCCTCTTGTCTCTGGGAACGATCTAACATATCTAACAGCTTGATATCAACGACCCAGATCAGACATTTGGTTTGTTTGTCCCACGTATTGCTATGAACTCTGTTTCTGTTCTTGATTCTGTCCTCTCCCTTTCTTTGGAAACTCTTGGAGATCGTACCCAGCTCGATCTAAATGAGCAGCGCTTGTTACTCGATACGAGCACTTCCCGCATCGAAATCCTCTGCTGCGTTCTGGTCTTCACCTTTACCACCCTCCGCCGACAGTTCGCCACACAACCGACCTCTTGGTTAAGCCCGTCTAAGAGTACAGGCTATGAGACAATCAACTCGACTGCCTTCCAGTTACATCACCCTACTGTCGCACTGGCTATGTCTTGGATGATCCTACGCCTGGGTTGGTTCATATCTCATAAATTTCAAGGCAACTTCTAACGAGTTCAGGTGTTTCTGTCGGTCTTATGAGCGGCTCTTCAGTCCCTATACCCTCCATTGTCTCTCGCGAAGTTTCCTCACCTATGGGCATGCTGAGTAGAGAACCACACAGATGCGGGCGAGAGCCTGTTCTTCTATGTGCTGAGGTCCTGAATTATTGCTTCGGGGGTGATATTCAGACTGGTCCTGACACGATACGCCTTCCGGCAGCTCACAGATGGAAGGTCTTCTCTGAGGCTCTTCAACATTGGTACTCAAACCGCCCCACGGACTTCAAACCCATGCTCGAGGCTGAAGACGGCGAACAACTCTTCCCTCTGGTGCTCTTTACCAATGGGTCAGCTATCCTAGCAAATCAGCTGTATCATACATCGATGCTGTTGCTTCTACAGAATCGGCCACGTACCCTCCCGAAGGGGCATGGTCGAAATATCTATATGTCACCGCTATGGCATGCTCAGCGAATCTGCGGCATCAGCCTCAATAATGACACGCGGACCAACTGGGACTTTAGTTTGTTGGCCTCGTTTTATTTTGCTGCTAAGCGGATGACCTATGAACCTCAGCAGCATGCTATTCTGCGAGGAATTGATCGCATTGGGTCGTTGACAGGATGGAATGTGCTCTCATTATCAGCGCAACTGATGCATGAATGGCAACCAGATTGAGAACTCTGGGTGTTTAAGTAGGCTTCGTCTTTTATGCACATAGACTTTTAGCGTTGAGCAATAATGTATCTTGTGGACATGATTTTAGCTGTCAACTCTACATATCATTAGAGAACAGAGTATCACTTGGTGGTGTACATAATTTCAATAGCTAGGGGCCCAGGTGGTATATGTTATCCTGTCATGAAGCCTATGGTTTGGCCCGCCTTGGGGTGCTTCAGAAAATGTATAAATGGAGCCTTATAGAAATCTATTTGTACCATGACGAATGAAGGTTTGAATGGTTAACCGTTGACGGGATGTCCGTCCAGAAAAGGCAACTTTAAGCCTCCCGGTGGAGAAGTGGGGGGATGATAACCTCGAGGCCTGTAATATACCTTACCTTGCTGTAGAATAGAGTATGTACCAGCTGCAACACGGACAATGTTGTATGCGAGTAGAACGGGGTGGAATGAGACAAAGATGGCTTTTCTTTTCTCTCTTGATACCTTTGTCACCTTCCTCTTTACAGTCCTCGCTGAACCTTTCTTCTCCTTAAACCTTCTTCTCGCGTCGTCCCATCACCATGTGCTCGCTGGCAGCCTCACAACCCCTCACCCATGATACAACAGCGATAGCTGATGAGCTCAAGGTGAAGCTCAACGGTTATCCCATTGATACACAAACTCTCAAGGCTCCCCTACCGAACCCATCCTTGCAAGTCACGGCAGATCATAACTTGAAAAGAGTCGATGCGCCCGTGTATGCGCCCAAGTCTGGCGAGGTTCTTCTTCACATCAAGGCCACTGGTATTTGCGGGTGAGATGAGGAATACCCCGTCTCAAAAGACTTTGGTCGCTGATTATGTGGACAGTTCTGATGTTCATTTCTGGAAAACAGGATGTATAGGTTCCCTTGTATTTGAGGGTGACTGTATCATTGGACATGAGGCCGCTGGTGTTGTGATTCGTGTCGGTGAGGATGTTGCAGATCTCAAACCTGGTAAGCAAAAAATCAGGAGAATGAAGTATTATGACTTATACGAATATCTAGGCGACCGAGTGGCTGTTGAGCCTGGCGTTCCTTGCGGCCATTGCTTTCTGTGTAAAGACGGCCGATACAATCTCTGTGAAGATGTACAGTTCTCCGGGGTCTACCCTTATGCAGGAACTCTGCAGCGATACAAAGTTCATCCCGCCAAATGGCTTCATAAGTATGACGAAGTGGAATTATAAGGCATGGAAGCATTGAGGAACTAATGGCTTTCAGACTTCCTGATAGCGTCTCATTCGCCGAGGGCGCCCTTCTCGAACCCCTGAGCGTCGTCCTCCATGGCATAAACTCAGCCCCGATCACACTCGGGACGCCTGTTGTGATCTGTGGTGCCGGTCCTATCGGTCTTCTTGCTCTCGCCGCCGCGCGAGCTTCTGGTGCCCATCCCCTCGTCATCACGGATGTCGAACCCAAACGACTGGCTTTTGCCAAGGAGTTTGTTCCAACAGCTATTACGTATCAAGTTGACATTAGCAAGAGCAACGAGCAGAATGGCAGGGCTGTGAGGAAACTGTTCGGTGAGACAGAGTATGTTCAGCCTAGGGTTGTGTTTGAGTGTACCGGTATCGAGAGCAGTGTATGCTCCGCTGCGTACATGGTGCGTCGTGGAGGTGTTCTCATGGTTGTCGGTGTTGGCAGGTCGATCATGAACAATCTGCCTTTTATGCATTTGTCTCTTGCTGAGGTGTGTGATCAAGACTTTTGGTGCTAAGGTGGGACACTGATGATAGTTCACAGATTCAACTTCGATTCATCAACAGATACAAGGACACCTGGCCAGCAGGTATTGCGTGTATTGAGGGGGGCTTGATAGATGCGAAGAAGTTGGTATCGCATGTTTTCCCTCTGGAACAGGCTCTGGAGGGTTTGACCTTATCGGCAGACCCTAAGAATGGGTGCATCAAGGTGCACATTGTGGATGAGGCTGAGACATTATTTCCCTAAAATCTCTAGTAATAGTCTTTAGTCCAACAAAGCATCCATTGTGACTCCTACTTGACAAAGGCAGTATTGTGTCTTTAGTTGATGTAGTGAATTAACTGCACCCCAAATAAACCCACTACCTCGTCTTGATGAATATCCCTTCTGTAAATATTAATATCCGTGGATCCATCCTTAAAGTGCAAGTTAAAGACTTATTATCCTGTGATTTGGCTTC
This sequence comes from Fusarium brevicatenulatum, assembly GCA_013363135.1. NCBI lineage: Eukaryota > Fungi > Ascomycota > Sordariomycetes > Hypocreales > Nectriaceae > Fusarium > Fusarium brevicatenulatum. Next base: position 16,804 of record JABEEJ010000765.1, read on the forward strand.
ATTACCAGAAATCGAGATAGTCCGTGTAGCTGGCTACCCTATAAACTCAGGCCTAGGTTCCGTCTATGGACCCGCGATACTGGGATTGTATTAGTGGAAGCTGGCCCATTGACCGCCACATCTTCAACGGCCTTGTCTTGTACAATGATAGACTCCTCTCTCTCTCTCTCTCTTTTTAATTACCTTAGTCGAGTCCATATTCACGACTTGACATTGTGACGCTCCCTACCCAAGCCTTTCCGTCTTCTCATCCGTCTTGGCTCCAGTTAGCCACAACCATCAATGCTTTGATGTCAATGGATGCCCTGGCTGCCGAGCCCACTAAGCCTCAGCGATCCCAGCGCCAAGTTGGTGTGATGACGTCGCATCCAATTCTTCATCGTCAACGGGGCGGGCATCTGACATGGTCTTTCGGCCTCTGACTCGTCGTTGCCTGGGCCAAAATCAGGGGATGAGGGTGTCGACATGGAACAAGGCTGAGCATTTTAGTTGCCAACCCGCAATGGATGCTTGTGTACGGAGTATGTACTTAGATATATACATAGTAAGGTAGTCTAGGTACTGTACTGTACCTTGGCTAGAGTTCTTTTGCTTCTAGGAACGTCAGCAGTCTTGTTGCATGTGAAGCGCCTGCTCTTCGCTCTTGACTGTTTGTCACGCGACAGTTTCTCTTAACGTCAGTTGTCTTGCTTCCATATTCGGGCTCATATTTAAGTGCCTGGTACCTACTAAGGTGCCTACCTACTAAAATACCGATGGAAGGTAGCTGAACAAAGGACAGGCCAACACCTCGAGTCTCCCAACGGTTACCTCCATACCACTTCCAACAACTACCTACCGCCTATTTCGATGCTCAATGAATACCTACTAATACCTCACATACATCCATACCACCACGACTATGGGTGCTACTCAGTACTATCGCTCTCAGATTGGCGAAGAGTCCGTCATCGACTACTCTCATACCGACTTTCCCTTCAAACTTCTCGCCAAAGACGTATACTATTTCTTTGTCTATGTATGGGCACTGCCATGGGTCATCTGGCCCGTCTATCCCTTCAAATGCAAGGTTTTCGATGAGCTCTATCCATCCCCTCAGAACCTGTTCTGCGTCGTCGTCCACCTGGTTCTCTTCTTCCTGCAGCTAGGGTTCATCATAGCCCTGCCATTCTCTGTTGTGTTCCCAGTCTGGATGGTGGCAACAGGTATTGCTGGCTTCATGTTTACCAACTGGCTCATCTGTAAGCTTCTCAATGGTAGTAAGGAAACTTATACCTCGGATGAAAAGTACGCCAAGGCTCGGCCTGAGCACGCCCATGAGCAATGGGTTTTCTTGAATGGCGTTGCTGTTGGGTATGGTAGTCTTAAACTGAAACATGGTATTGTCCATTGACGAGATCATAGAGAACATTGGATGCAGTCAAATTTGAACCGGCTTGCACTGACTTTTGGCCGGCCTATTCTTGGTATTCACAACCAGACTCGTGGAATAATATTTGATGTTGTTGAATGTCTGATACAGCGCAATTTTGGCTACGCAACTGGGGATGTCAGAATTTGTTTCAGACTTCTCAAAGACATCCTATATGATGAAAGCAAATCCAAAGTCGTCTTCGTGCTACACTCCCAAGGAGGAATCGAGGGAGGTCTGGTTCTCGATTGGTTGCTCCAGGAGCTGCCACAAGATCTAATGTCTAAACTCGAGGTCTATACCTTTGGAAACGCAGCCAATCACTTCAACAATCCTCATCGTCATCGGTCTTCGCAGATGCTGGCTCGTCTCAAGCCCCTATCTGCGATGAGCACCGTTCTTACTGAGCCCTCTTTCGACTCTCCTTCTAGCAGCCCACTCGAAGATAAGGATGACCTGGCCCTAAAGACTCGCAATCCGGTCAGGAAAGAATCTTCTGGCGTGTCGACTCGATCTATTTCCGCTGCCAAAGACAGGTGTATCTTGCATGTGGAGCACTATGCCAATAGTACAGATTTTGTTGCCATATGGGGCATACTGCATTTTGCAACGAACAGGATGGAATCGCGAGAACTCCCACGGTTTCAGGGGCGATTGTTCTCTCGAGCAGATGGCCGCCACGGTGGCCATCAGATGAATCAGCATTACCTAAACGCCATGTTCCCTCTGAAGAAGGATGCTGAGACTGGAGAGTATGTGGGCGCTGATGAAGACAATGAGTTCATGAATGAGGCCATCAAGGTCGGCGAAGAAGGCAGTGCCTCTGCCAACGCGAGAGAAGCCTTCGAGATATCATGGGCTGGGACGCAGGGATTTGGGTCTGGCGATGCTTCAACTCCGATTGAGGTTCATGGGATCTCAAACAAAATCAAGGAGGCTAGTGACGATCACGGAATCCGTGTGAAGGATGTGAGTCGTTTGTGGAGTTACAGAAATGGCCGGAGTCCTGTAGAATTACCCCCAATGCTTGTCTCTGAGAACGGTGTGCCCAGAACAGCAACTCTATGAGCTTGGGGGTGGGGAGGGACAAAAGCAGATAAGTGACATAAAGAAGAGGCAAAGCATTGAGAAGTGCCACAGCCACTATACTTGTATGATTATACCCTAACGCCAGCCATGATGGTATTGTTTTAGTTTAACAACACATGGTCGTAAAGCGGTCTTTTAAATCTACTTTTTATCTTTTGTACATCATATAATACATATTTGGTTGCTGCCGGGACCTTAGGTCCATGAAATTCTCCCGAGCTCTTATCGTGATGTATCTGGTCGGGGACAACCAGGAGGTTGGCTATTTGTGTTCCGTCTTCTTCGAGTGGCGGGAGCCTGGCTTTCCAGAGCATGAGTCGACTCGCTGATCTCTAGTGGATAGACTGGTTGCGCAGTTGCTGGCTGTAATTTTCCAAATTCAATAATGCGACCGTGGAACTGAATCCCTCCGGAACCTGATCTCACCATGTCCGCGCTATCAGCCTCCGCCTCCTGTCTAGGGCTCGAGGTAATTTCCCTCCTAGAAGCCCCTTCAGGATTCCACGGCCCTGATTGCCTCATCTGCCATGATTGATACCCCACAGAGACATTGTCAGGACTATTTGTGATACGTCGTGGCGAGGGCTCTGTGGCTGTGGCCGATGGTACGCGGCGTGCCCATCTGGGAACAGGAGGGTTGCCTGAGACAGGCTGATCTGATCTGGATGAAGAGTTTCGTGACATGGGCTGAGAAGAGTGACTTTCAGGTCCCGACGAGGGTGGTCGAAGGGTGCTGCTTGCAAGGCTATTTGGCAACGAAGATGAGAAGACCTCCCCAGTAGACAGAGTACGACGATGGTAAGATGCTGGTTGCTGGTGATGAGATATAGGTCTGAGGCTGCTCACCGAGTGGCTAGTGACAGGCAGACCCGGTGCCCACTGGTCAATATCTGCATCGAGAGATGTATCCGAATGACTTGCGCGTGGAAGGTCTGTTATGCGATCATGGGTGAGCCAGTCTGCGTTGGCAATCTCCATAGTTGGGATGGTGCCATCTCCTGAACCCATGAACGGGTTTTCTTCAGCACGCTCACGAGCTATCTCGCGAGGGTGAGAGCCTGGTCGAGGAATAGCCCCCACGCTCTGGCCTCTGACTGTCGGCCTTATAACGCGCTCGGCAGGCTCAAAGAGTGGCCTTGATCGAGGGACACTTGGTTCCCTAACCAGAGTCCAACTATCATTCAGGTCGCGTTCAGACACCCTTGGGCTGTTGCCACTTGAACGTCTTTCTGATGGCCGTTGCTGAAAAACCACGCCCCCCATTAGAGTATCGTCATCCTCGTGGAACACCGGTACGGGCATTGTACTATCGTAAGGATATGGTGCATCGTTGTCTGCTTCTAGAGAAGGGAAACTGGTGCGCAAGTCCCAAGGGGCTTGCTTTTCTTCCTCGATGTTGTCGTCATCCGGAGTGGTAAATGAGCTCGACAGAGAAGCACTGTTGCTTTTCTCAAATACCGACACATAAGGTCCCCGAACCCATCTTCCCTCAGAGTCTGTGGTCATTGAGCGTGCCAAGGTCCGAATCCTGATTTGAATATCCTCGAAACGGCCTTGCAAGGCTTGCTCAACGGACATGAGTTCTAGACTCGGCCTATCGACCTCTTCAAGATGCTTCAGAATCCTTCGGCACTGGGTGGCATACCTTCGATAGTCATCTGGAATGCCCATCTCCTTGTTGTTCTTGGCACGACTATCTCCCCGGTCAAAAGACTCGAGGAAAACAGCAGCAGCACGTTCAAGCCAAAAGTTGTACTGCCTGTCTATCTTCAAGGCCTCGAGAAAGAAGCTTTGCACGATGCCGTGGATCTTGAGCACATCAAGAGGCTCCATTGGTCTTGAATTAGGCATCGTCTCGCCGGGAGTGCTCACCGATGGGACATCTTCTATCTCGTCACGCTCGATGAGAGCAAACGCTATGAGAATGGTGAATGTCTTGTTAAGACTCCGCTTACCCATCGAGTCATAGGTACGCACAGGAGTGCGCTTATCAAGTGCCTTCAGGCCTGGCAAGTTAGCTTCGTTCTGAGAGTGGTGGGGGCCTGATAACATACCAAGTGACAGCATCTCGACCGGCACCCGTCCTCCCCAGAACGCAAGTAAATACATGAGGTTAAGCGCCGCTGTCTCCCCTCGTTCCTTGAGCTTTTCTCGCACAGCTTTGTAAGCGCCCAACCCGCCGGTACGGGGCCGCTTCTTGTAAGATCGGATGTATTTTGCCAGTGGCTCTTTGGTAGCTTTCATTTGACCAGCTGCGGTATGTATGGCTAGTGGCAGACCTTCGACCAACCGAACTACTTCGAGAGCGCGGTCGAGATCGTCCTGAGTCCAGGGTTTCTTCTTGTCCATATCTTCAAGCAGCAATGTGCAAGCATCATTATCAGCCAGGGGTCCGAGTTCGAGTTTCTGGGGATTGTCAAAGTGATGGTCCCCTGCGATGGATGTGTCAGTAGACGTAAGGATCAGGCTTGAGTTCCTCGCATCGGGTATGCAATTCTTCAGATTTGGGGTGTCATATAGAGCTCCATCCAGGATGAGGAGCCAGTTCTCTGATCGATCAAGCCAGTTTCGAACCAAAGGGATCACCTTGCTCGGATTCTGGAGGGTTGTCTCGTCCTGTATATCAATTTCTGCTCGAGACATGGCATGTTTTGCAATCCTCAAGAATCCATCTTCGAGATCTTCAGGAGTCTTTGTGCGTACCCAGAAGACGCCGCACGAGTAGTCATGACGATGTTTGAAAGCATATTCCCTGGCAAGATGCGTCTTTCCTCCCCCAGGAACTGACCATATGAGAACAGCAGAAGTGCCCTGGTCTCTACGCTGTCGGTCCATGAGCATGGCATGAAGATCCTGCAAGTCTTGCTGTCGACCTCTGAAGAGCGAGTTGGGTCGAAAGCGTTCTGGGTGAACGAATATTGATTCATCTCTATTGAGTAGCGCCAAAGATGATCCTTCCAGGACTGGTCTCTTCCCTCTGAACGCTGATATATCTTGACTCAGCACAGGTGTTTGAGTCTGACTTGTGTAAGGCGACATGATCTCGTTTGCCCTTGCCATGGCACGGGCTCGTCTCTCGTCTTCTTCGGCAAGCCATCGTTCCTGGGTAGCAGATGGGGCCCTTTGAATCCACTGCAGTATAGTGATAGCAATGTTACGAAAGCCTGGGGAGTTGGTGCCATCGAACTTGCACATGTTGGAGTGCGATGCCTCTATCCCATAGTAAGTGACACCAGGCAACTGAGGCCCAGCTGAGTTGGCATCAACGATGAAAATTCTATAAAAAATAAAGTTAGCTAGGTGAGCAAGCTTCCAACGAGGGAAGGACGGCATACTTGTGGCCCTTGATATCCGTTTTCTGATTCTCGCGAACCATATGAATCTCAAAGCGCTGATATATATCCAAAAAGTGACTGTTGATGTTCGCCAAGGTTTCGTTGTCCTTCTTAAGAGTCTTCAAAAGCACCGACTCAGAGTCGAAAAACCTCTTGGGTATGACTGCATCGGACATGGCTTGAAGTATGAGACCCCAAGTAGCTGCATCTGAGCCAACATGGGGTGTTCCTAAGAAGACCAGGCCGAAGGTCGAAACGAAAATGGAACGGAAATGCTCGAGGTGAGGTTCGCGAACATCAGATGAGTAAAGGAGAGCTCGTTTGACGAGGATGCCCCCCAAGCTATGGCATACCCAAATGATGGGGGTCTTGAATGTGCCTTCGCTTTGGCGATGGAGGGTCAGATTTGTTATGAGATTCTGCGCATGCTGGTGAATGAAGCTGTCGCTGGCTGTTTGATTGTTCTTTTTGGAGTAGACGTCTGCATTATACCCATAGACCAGGATGTTAGCCTGGGCACCTCTGAGCGCAACTGGTAATAGGTCCAGAGGCCAGAAAGTTCCATTCTTGGCCGTCCATGTCTTGTCGGGCGTTCCATTGAGCCCATGCACAAGAACAATGTCAACTTTGGCCTCTGGATGAGTGTATACCGCTGTTGTCTCGTAGCGGGCTACTGAACGGTTCTCGGACCCCTGTTTCGGCCACTGTTAGTCAATTGCTGCACGCTGTAAATGAGACTCGACAGGTTCGAGTAGTGAGACTCACCATGATGTGTCGTCGAAAATGGGGAAGCTCGATAGTCGTGGTGTCGTTCCAAACATTGGGGAATCCCTGAACAGAGCCAAGTCGAGCGAGCAAGCAAGCAACCTTGCAAGAAATGCGCGGCTGATCGGCGTATAAATGGCCGCTCGAATCAGAACGAGGCTGTCGATAATTGCGCTGCCTAGACGAATAAGTGACGGGAGTGAGCAATCATTTCCTCTGACCGAGGCTGTGAGTTGCAACCCTGTTATTCTATTTATTGCCGGGCTGAGTGCGACGCGCTATCTCCAACCATTGGGGGCCATCCCATCACAAGACTCATACCAAACTTGAGGTAGATAGATAGATACTGTTGAAAGCTGAGTCAAACTGTACATGTCCGTGTCCGTGTCATGGGCAGTGGCTGAGCTCGCCCAGCTGAAAGGTACCTGTAGGGCTTTTTTATCGCGTTGGCCGAATGGGTTTCAGCTAAGATCTTGTTTTGTAGGGGCATTTTCGGGGGCTGCTATGTAATTGGTAGGGGTGTTCGCTCGTTTTATACTTTTAATAATGGATGGATGGATGTAATGATGCTGTAGATATTTGCTGAAGGAATCCAAACCACGGAAAATATGGGTTTAGTGAGATTGAGATATGCTTCAAGCTTTAAGTGGCTTTATATTACATAAAAAAAAAAGTTGAAAGTTTGCCCCATCGTTTGGAATCATAGGCTTTTAATTAATTCATATCCTCCTCAAAAAGGTAATATGGTTCTTGCGACCACTACATGACTAGACACTCGAAACATCCCGTCTTGAGCTTCAGGCCATAACAGCTAGTAAAGACCGCAGAGCTACCCACCTTCTGCTGCAATGTAGGATAATCTTGGAATTTATAAAGTTTATGCTTCTTGGCAACTCTTCACGTGCCGTGACATCAAAGAAAGGACATGTCGTTGATCCCTGTCGCATAATCTTTGATGTTGACTGCCTTGAAGATCTGGGGATGCCCTCACTCAAACACATACGACCATACCTATCAGAGAACTCGGGGTCCCGTCCGCTCCCCCATGGATAAGCTGATAAGGGGCGGATTAGTAGTTGGGTCGGTGACGACTAGCGAATACCTGCTGTTGTATGTATGTCTTTTTGCTAGTTGAGTTGTCTGGCAGTTATATAGAGTGAAAGAGAAGACTGTACATCTTTATAAGATTAGACCGGAAGACCATGAGGTCATATTGCGATAGTATTTGATCTACACAGGGTTATATTATGCAGCTTGGATAGGTCTGATCAAAAGCTGTTTACCTATTGAGACATGATATAATAGGGGTGACTAGACAGGAGACAACAAGTCAGACTTGGCAAATCTCAGCACTAGTGTAAGTAACCTCATTTGGTCATTCGAACTTGGAGCCCACTTGCTACTACATGGCAGAACAATCCGTTTCAACTGCTCTGTATCTACTTATTAGTTAGGTAATCTAGCAACAATCACCTAATTTGTCCTGCACCTAGAGAAATTGAAGACACTGGCCCTATTTGCTTACAGTGTATTTTGACAGATGGTCTTATAAAGAGCATCTCAGACTTCACCTAACGTCTAACAGCAGTAACGTCACAGCTTGCCATTCATCTTTCGGCTGGTTAGTTCGCATGTGTACTTAACTCTGTGAACGTTGAGGGAATATGAGAAAACAAAAGCGCCAAATGACACATAATAGCACCACGGAAATAGCACTGCTCTTGAACAAGACACAAACATAGGACCAATGCCTTTCTTGCCTTCTGTTAAGTCTATCTGAGGTGAAAGCCTTAACTGTTATTGTCCTTGCGCCGATGCAAGAATTTGCAACCCCAATTTGTGAACACAGATCTGAGAAAAATCCCATCCAGACTGGAAGCAGGTTGATGCTTGACTCAGTGCCAAGTTTTTGGGCCAACGACGTCTCTCATGTGGCGCATTCAGGGCTAATGCTCATGGACCTAGTATGAATCCAGGCCCCAGCAAGTTGCTTTCAGCCGCAACAGTCATCCAATCTCAACGAGGTTTTCGGGCCATTGCGCAGTTGAGTCATCGCTCAGCCCTTGACCGAAAACTCGGGAGTCACCCGAGAGCCTCCATGATCCGTGGCCTCATTTTCATGAAATTGGAAAAATCAACCTCTCCTTGTGGGAACATCGCCTCCGTCTGTGAGTGCCTGTTGGCGTGGCTCTAGACCTCGTAAGTGTGCCCTTGAATGGCCACAGTGAACTATGTTCCTTTGCCCAGTTGCTATCAATGCTGGTGTGCATATGGTCCAAGTTTGCTTGCTGTATGATTCCATATTGGACATGGGCCTTGAACCTCCAGGAGACTGGTCACCACATGCTCAAATGAGCGTCGTTCCATTTTCGTAAAGATCAATCTCTTGGAGCAAGCATTATCACATACTCTCTCGTGCTGTGCCCGAATTGGATCATATCCTTATCCCTGAGCTCCAAATATCTGCTATCTGGGATCTTGCTATCATTCAAAACCGTTCCATTGGCACTTTCCAGATCGATGAGATATGGCTTGACCTTGCCAATTTTGTCGCCAAACTCGTTCCTTTTCTCAACATAGCGAAATTGAATCACGGCGTGTTGCTTGCTGATGCTAGGATGCTCCGCTGGCAAGTCCACAACTGACATTTCTCGCCCGATGAGCCAGCAGCTCCTCGTGCTGAGCTCTATCGTGTCGACAATATCCTGGCCTTTGAAAACGAACAACTTCCATAAATCGCGTGGCGACGGCTTACGCGCCTCGGAGGGCTCGTGATACTTGAGCGTAATTGTCGTGCCATCCGCCTGTGCCACTGAATTCGATGCCGCCGCCAAGACGCCCGTGGATCCAAAGTTGGGCTTTTCTTTGGGCTTCTCGGGAGCCTCGCCGGTGGTAACGGCGAAAGAATCTGCCTGAGATGGCAAAGGGCCAGTGCGCCTCACAGGGCTTCGCTTTGCAACCTGTCTGTCGCCTTCCCCGTCATCATCGTCACGTCTTCGCCTTGGAGTCTTATCGTCTCGTGATCTCCGACGTCTGTGTTCGCGGTTTGTGTCTCGTTGACGGTCCCGGCTTCGTGACCTCCGCTGTGAAGTTTCTGGTGTCCGGGACCGTCTTCTCTCGCGTCGGTCGCGTGATCGACGACGTTCTCGGCGTCTGGAGTCACGTTCTGTATATTTCGATCGACGATCTTCACTGGCTTCGTTGTCCTCGCCCTTGTAGCGTCTTCGGCTGGGCCTACTTCCTCGTTCTTCATCCGACGCCATTGTGCTAAGGTAAGATACACGCAGTTGAAAAAAAGATGCAGGACAGCCAAGATGACGCAGCTGAGATGGGAGAGCTACGTACTGTACAGTAGTAGTGGAGGCTAAGTAGGCGGTAGGCTAACTAAGATCTGCAAGCTGCAAGACAGCCATCCAGAAAAGTGGACTATAAAGTGCGTGGCTGGTACACTAACTGAGGTGGGCATAGAACCGTGGCTTAAGCACGTGGGATGCGCTTGCACATGCCATTTATGATAAAAGTTTGATAAATTTCCAACTGTCATATCAAAGATAAACTCAATGGATCTGCTCTATGCGTGCTACCTCTATTTTCACTTGGGTAGGTAACGTAGATTTATCATCGCTCACACGCCGCCATAGTACTCCAGTAAGCGCAGTTAGCTGCCTGCAAATCCCAAAAGAACAAAAAAAAAAAAAAAAAAAAAAAAAAAAAAAAAAAATTGCCAAAAATCCCGCTGTGGATATCAAATCTCCTCTCCCAAAAAAAAAAAAAAAAAGAAGAAAAAAACCCAAGAGTACATATCAGTAGAGTCAAAATGTATCGTCAAGTCGTCATGAGGTGCGAAATCGCCAATCCTTATTAGGTGGCAGAAGAAATAGCCATGACAGTTATCCTGGAGCCATTGTCAAGATAGGCTTCAGCATTGGTGTTGAGGTCTTCAGCGCCTTTCCTGGAGACGGTAAGACGCTGCTCGTCTTCGTCCCACCAAACATCGTCGCCGACCTCGGCGTCCCCTGGGACTAACAAAAGAATACCATTGTTGCTACCAAGAGCAATTCTGCAAGAGGGGTCCTTCACAAAAGTCTCGAGAAAGGGGACGTCGTAGCCCTGCATCCCCCGCAACGGTCCCCCACTCTCCACAAAGTCTCTGATCAAATTGCTCCTCTCAAGGCTCCAGAATTGACGGAAATCTTCTGGGCGTGAGAAGGCGTCAACGTTTGTGAGAAGTTCAAGCATGCCTGCCATGCCATTAAGGACGGGGCTGAGAAAGTGGACAAAGGAGTTCAGGATCTCCTCGCGGGAGTATCTGGACTCTGTCTCTGTTGTTCTTAAGGCTGGCGACATGGTATTCAAGAGAGTAAGAAGTCGTTCCTGGTTCGAGGGCAGCGGTGTTCGGATGTGATAGGCCATGGTGAGGAGAGAGACAAGAGAGAAGGTGGAAGACATGGAGGAGAGAGGGTCGGAGAGTGTGGCGATGCTATCGATGTAGATGGCCTTGCTTGGCTGGTTTGTGAGCAACTTGGAAGGATGCATGTTGCTGGTCTGTCTGGGCTTGCGTCGATAGTATATAGGAGTTATATAGAGTTTGCTGTATAGATATATGAGTTGGTGTTGTTGACGAGGTAGGCTGTGGTGTATATAATAGAGTACCAGGTAGTAGATAGGTAGGGTAAGGCAAGGAAGGTAAGGAGAAAGATGATGAGCTAGACAAATATCGAAGGACTCAGCTTCTGGAAGGACATACCAGACTATTTCAATGAAAGGCAAAGATCCATTCGACTAAGTTAGAGAGAGTTAAAACAAAAGAAGCGCCGACTCCCCCCTCCCGTCCCCCTTCCAGAGACGCCATCCCATCTCCGTTGGCTCCGTTTCCTGACCTGTGGTGTGTAAGTGACCTGAGGTGAGAAGCAGCCCAGCAGAGCAAAGTGGATGAGAACCCTTAGCGAGACCCTAGTCCCTGGATACCTCGAGACAACCTTAGGTGGTTGATTACCCAATAAAGTCACTCATGATAGCAAGGTGGTCGATTGACAGGGCTCCAGGCCCCCCCCACGAGAGGAGCCTCTAGAGCCACGCATCGGGTAATTCCCAACTGAGCTTGGTCTTGACAGTGGCTGGCTGTAGTGGTATGGCCAGTGGAGACAGCGCATCGCATTTCCTATGTCGCCGCCTGAAGATTAGCGGCAGCATGAGCACGAGCACAAGCTTAGGTACATGGATACTAGTTAACCTGGGTTTTGATTCATGTCTACCTAGGTAGTTACTCCATACGTAGTAAACTTGCCTGTGAAACTTGTTGAGAGTGCAACTTTCACATGGCAAAAGCTGTCTGCCCATCTCTTGTATGTGATGTCAGTTGAGATGAGAGGGTTCAACAAAGATGTTGTACCAGATACGGACGTCCCTCGCCTTACGTGTCATCATACCTACTGTATGTACACCCAAAGATTCCCATACTCGAGCTGTTCCAAGTTTGTTGATATCAAATCAATCGAGCTTGTCCTATCCTGTCTCAGGTCCAACTTGGGAGGCATTCTTTTCTCGTCACTCGGGCCTTTTACTCCCTCTGATCCCTTCTTGGCTGACTCCCTCTTCTGTCCCTCCAGTATGGGATCGTCTCCCGTCCTTCCCGCGGCTTACGCGCTTCCAACCTTTTCAGGCCAGATAATAATATATATATATATATATATATATTTTGGACAACCTGCTCTGGAAACCCCCACCCATGTTTCTGCTCTGTGCCCTCCATCAATGCTTTGCGGGGAGGGAGGTGAGCGGAGCGGATAAAGCAGTTCCATATCAGCCTCTACAGCAAACTTGCCTTAGCCTGGGCTCCTCATTGAGCCTAGAATAGAGAGTCTGGTGAAGCTACGCGGCCCCCCAGATTCTCTCATTCATTGGTGTAACCGCCTTATTTGATAAGCACTGTCGATGCAATGCATGTATGTATGTACTCCGTACGTACGTGCGTGTCCCCGACTCTACCGAACATGACTTGCGGCGTAGTCTTCGGTCGAATTCACCAGTTCGGGTTCCGTTCCTCTCTCACGTTATGCCGTTTCCATATCAATCTCATCTGTCTCTGTCTCTGACTTTGTCTTTCTTTCCATCTCTCGGATGCAACGCCCCGTTATGTCATGCTGCGTCTCTCGTCACGTACGGTTTCATGGAGTCGTCATTGGTTGGACAATCTGTGTTATCAAACACAACCCTGAATGCCCTCACCACAAGTCTCCTGACAACTGCGGCCCTTTTCCGGATACCGAGCAAGAAACAGGTGATGAAATCTACACTTTTCGGTGTTACTCAGATTCCAAATTAGATCTCGTGTAGATCGCATGTTGATATTTGATCAGAATGTTACGTCTGCCGCAGAGCCTCAACTCTCATTCAGCCCTTTCTCATGTGAGTTGAAGCAATAGCCATGTATGCTGGCCCTTTTTGATTACTGGAACTGGCTGCAGAATCTATTGTATCGGCGCGTTACATTCCAACTTACTAGCCCTTTACAGAGTTGCTGGGCCCTGAATCTGTTTGTAACACCTCCTCGCATCTCCTGACATCCATATCCTGATATTACATCTCCGCTCAGACGCCTTCTTGGTTTGTTGTCGTAGATGACATGCGAGTGCCGTGACTTTTCTTTCTCCTTTCTAGAATAGCCTGACTCCGCGGGCCGATTTTTTGATAACTGGGTCTTCACTGATAAGTGCCCACTATGGAATGGATGTTTGTTTGACTTTGCCCTGGCTTCCCTGGCTAGGGGATCTACTGCCCATGGCCGTTTCAACCATGGATACAATACAGCAGAGGCGGCAACTATAAATAAACAAGTGTAATCTCTTTGCGTTTCCAATGTTTTGATACTACCTATAGATAGATGAAAAACATGCCAGTATACCGAGTCATTCTTCATCGCCTGGTTATTCGATACTGTTTCTGTTCAGGTAGCCATGGATGGTTGTTCCACATCGTGCCCTCTATTAGGCCCTTGATACATGATCATGGAAAGAATGTTTCTAGATTGTTTGAACATCTCGTAGATCAGTGAAACGCAAGCTTTCCTTCCACTTTATGTTTTAGTTTAAGCTTGTTCGTTGCATGCTGTGTTACTATTGTTAGTCTCTTCGCTTTGCAAGGTTGCCCTTCAGTTTCTAAGTCAGGGTCTTCAGCTGACACATTTTTCGACGATCAACAATGCATCTACAACAAAGCTTGACCACGTGTACTATTGTACTCGAAACACCAAAAAAAAAAAAAGCCTCGCTGTTCACCGTTTCACTCAGTGGCTCAGAGCCTTGACCGGTCAGTCACTCGGCTCGGCTCGGACTTGAATTCGCCGCGGTGGTATCTCTACTAACGTTGATGGAACCGTTTAGACAATATGAGACCGCTCAGCGCCATGGTTGCAATGATGTCTATGCAGCAACGCGAGCTCATCACTTCAATACCTTTTAGGATACAGGGTACGATACGGTCCCTGTGAAGCACTACAGGATGAAGCTGGCCACTTCCACCGACCGAATGACTCAACCGGCGGGGGCTTACTAGGCGCAATACTATCAGGAAAGACTACAGCTTTCAAATATTCAGACAGCTCCTCCAGCTTCCAAATTATTCCGTAAAATTCTCCAATAGCTAAGGCAGTGAATAGCGAGTAGACTTAATATGTAAATATGTGATCTCCCACAGTGAAAGATAGGTAGTGATGGAAATCAATTACGTCACGGAACAAACTACCTTAGTAGGTACCTTATTCTCTGCATCGACTGTGGCACCTAACTACAAATACCTACAGCCAATACAACACCCAAACTACAATGTCGACCATCAATAACAACCCTGAAAACTACGCCCTCTTTCGAGATTGTCTGTCCACCACTCTCCTTCAGCCCGCCCCTTCGGCCCCGGACCCGCCCAAGCGCCGTCGGCGTGCTAAGAACACCGGGGCTCCGGTCCTTGCATCCACCCCGGCCCCGGCCCCGGACCCGGAGAAAGATGCCGACGAACTTGCTGAATTTGTCGATTATCTCGCTACTGAGATCTTTGATAACCTTCCAGAGGAGCTGCAAGATCTCGAGTATCGGACATGGCGAGAGGACGAAGCGTTGCAGGAGCAGTACTCTCTCCCACTCACGAAAGACAGCCTTTTGTTGTTAAACCTGCCACCATCTGTTATCGAGACCCTCACAACTTACAACCTTATCTCTGCCGATCCCTATGTTGATTCACATCTTCCGTCCTCCCCAGAGTCATTCCTCCTTCCCATTCTCACCTCGTACATAACTCCTCTCATCGAGCCACCTCCCGCTACACGTTCAACTCGTGCTGACGCGTGTGAGCTATGTGCCCGATCCTGGGTTCCACTGTCCTACCACCACCTCATCCCACGGTTCGTCCATGAAAAGGCCGTCAAGCGAGGATGGCACCGTAAAGAAGATCTGCAGAACGTGGCGTGGCTGTGTGGTGCCTGTCATCGCTTTGTTCATCACTTCAAAACGCACGAGGAGCTGGCACGGGACTACTACACTGTTGACCTATTGCTGGTTGAGGAGGAGGTTCAAAGATGGGCTCACTGGGTTGGTAGGTTGAGGTGGAAAGGGAGGTAGTTCAAGCAGTGACTTTGACGAGTTACGAGAAGAAGGGGTTATTGCATCATGCAAAGCATTCAATATAGTGATATTTCATGAGTTTTATGGGCTTGTTCAATAATTGTTGGAACATAGTATCAACTCTGAACCTTTCTTGCCTTGTGCTGGGCAGCTTTGCCTTAAGCTTACGACGATTACTTGTAGGAACCCACTCACAATATCTTGTGCAACTACATACATGAAACTTATGAGCTTGTCTAAGGATAGAACAGTAGCAGTTGGGGTATAGACCATCTAGGCATATATTGGCCTTGTACTCACACCCTTCCATCACGACCCACCAAATATCTACTCATTATCTGCTTATCTGTTGAGACGCCATGGCAATGGTTGAGAAGCTGCGGGTGAGTGAGATAAGAATCGAGTAATTCTGTTGAGACGTTTCTGTGGTGACTACTCACCGAGTCCAGGCCAGTCATGCAACCTGAATTTAACGTAGACGCATAATGCAGCGAGGAAGACAACAAAGATTGCTTTAAAGCAAGTAACCCAGGTGAAAGCAACCTTTGTGGTATAAAAACAAAAAATAAAAACATGTGTCGTGAAGCTCTCCTACTGTGCCAATATCGGTTAAAATCACACGAAGTGTTTATCTGTTTTTCCATAAAATAGTCATGACACGCACGACACTGTCTCAATTAATCATGGTCCTCCTCGGTCAAACCTGGGCAACCCTCCATCTCCGCATCAGGATAGACCATTTTGCACCAGAAGCAATACCGGTGCTTCTCTCTTAGATACTCCAACACGCTCTTCAACCGCTCCCCAATCTCTAGCTCATTGAACTGGTCCAGCTCCTCGTCTTCTTCGTCGAGATCTTCAGCCGTAGCATACACGGTGTGTCCCTTCCCGAGTGCCCTTTTGTCGTCTGCATCTTCCTGGTCGTCTTCGTATGTCGGTAGACGCGATAGTGATTGCTCAAGATCGTAGCGCATACGACGGTCGCGTTCTACTTCTTCTCTGTGCCTGACTAGTCCGCGATAAATAATCGGTATTGACTTGAGAGGGCGGGATGATATCGGTTTTGACTTTTCCTTTTCATTTTCAGAATCTGGCAGTGAAGCACCAGGGCCATAAACTTCTGTCTTTTCGTCGTCCATCCTCTCCGCCGTGCGCTGGGCTGCAAAGAACTGCTTCTCAAGCCTTGCATCCTCGCGCTCTTTTCTCACTCGCTCGCGATACTCGTCTGGGTCCATTTTAACAGCCTTGATGTCCCTCTCTTCAGCTGCTTCTCTGACTTTTCGTTTCTTTTCATTATCCAACCCAATACCTCCACGGTCGTCCTTCACGCTGACCTTGATAGGTTCTGTGCGCCCAGGAGCAGCCCCATCTTCTGTCTTCTTTCCTAGGCCACCGCCTGTAAATCCCATCTTGGCCATCATGGCGAGTCCTTTGCTCTTTTTCGCCTTGGCATCGTCAAGCATTGAGGTTGAGAGAGCCTTTTCACGTGCGGCTTCTTCTTCCTCTGCGATTTGCTCTTTGGACTTGATGATACCACGTGCTCGCGATTCACGCTTCAACCGCTGTGTCCGCTGTATGGATGTCTCTTTTACAGGTGTTGGGTCGTCAAAGGACATGTTCATGTAGTCATCCTCTTCTTCATCTTGTGCCCCTGCGCCGTTCTTGTGTGCACTGCTCATACTTTTTGTTTGTGTATTTGTGGACAGTTCGCTTTACAGTTGACAGCAAGGTTGAGGCGTAGTAGTATGATGATACTGCAAGATTTGATGTCGATAATGAAAGCGGTTCCAAGGATAAAGCAGTAGGGTCCACTAATTTCTACTAACGTCAGTGCTCTCGAAAGCCTTCAGAGAGCAAAACTCCGGACCTCTATCTCATGGAAGCTGTAAAAAGTTTTAGGGAACTCTAACCTGTGTTTAGAAGGCCTCTAGAATGAAATGTCTTTATTATTCAGGGTAAAGGTTCCCCAAGGCACTCATCTCAGGTGGGCGTCTGCAATTGGTGTATCTCTATCTTGGTGCCCGGCTACCGGCAACCTGACGTTGATAAGTATCCGCCAAGTTTAGACGCTCCAAGGCAATAGATATTGACTTCTCGGGCTATATACTAATCGATTTACTTAGGACCATACTTGTACGATTATCTCTGTCGTATTACAGCGTCTGGCCCATTTTGAAGGAGACCTTTGAGCCTCAGGACTCTCTACAAATGTTTGGTTACACGCTCTCTTAACGCACACTATAAATGGACATACGAAAACATATATTGGTATCCTGAGCCTATACCTGCGCCGTGGAATCCATTTACCTGTTCTTGGCCCTCTTTCTCGCAGACTTCTCTCGCTCGTATGCATTCGCCTCGCGACCCTCCTCGCTTTGAATCTCGGCAACAAGACGCTTGTACTTCTTCTCGTATGCCTCGTCCTTTGCCTTCTTGATCCGTAACTTCTCGCGCGCCATGAAGTTGGCGTCCTTTCGCAGCTCCCGAAGAGCACCCTTGCGTTCCTTCTTGTGCTCCTTCTTGAGTTTGGCCAACTCTGCTCGCTCGCGATCGGGGTCGTAGTGCTTATCAGGATCGAATGTCTCCTCGAACTTGGGCACATAGGTTTTGATTGCCAGGGGGCGATGATGATGCAGCTCAACATTGCGGCGCGATAGTTGCGCAACCTTAAGCATGCGGTCGAATTTGACTTGCAACTTCTCGATTCTTTCATTGAAAGCAGTAGGTAATTGTGACCTGCAAGTTTTGCTGCCGAGATGCTTGAGCACGCTCGCAGCCTGTCCAAAGGTCTCGAGGAATGCACTCTTCCCAGTCCACGTATCTGCTGCAGTTTCTATAACTAGTGCTGTGGTATCGAGGATAGCAATCTTGCGGGCTATCGTTTCAGTCTTTTTGGCTTCTTGCTCGATGCAGTCTGAGAAGTTGAGTCTCCGTAGCTCTGACTTAGTCGCAGCTTCTGTACGGATGCCCTCAGGAGCGACGTGAAGAGGAAAATTTCCTACCTTCTTGGAAGTGGCAACAGGGGCCAGAGCCAAGAGTGTATTCAGAGAGAAGTTGATAACTTCGGGCACGTAACGCTTAGCAAGTTTCTGGTAACTGACAGCAAGAATGCCGAGATATGTACCAATAGCATAATGTGCCAGGTTTTGTGGTATTCTTTGGCCAAGGTATCGAGTGATAGTCAGCATAGCAGGAGTGACGACTTGGTGGAAGTGATCAGAGGTAGGGAAGATGGTGCCAATTGCAGAAAGCAAAACCAAGTCTCCAGTTCCTAGTGCTAAGGGTCGAGACTCTCCCATCTCCTCGAGATTCTTGCGGAACTGCTTACTGATCTCGATAGGGAACATCTTTGCGAGAGAGTGGATGTGTCGGACAATGCTCTCAAGCACCGTAAAAGGGGCAGAAGTGGCAGGGTCCCAGGGCAGACCGATGTAGTCAACTAAAGCAGTTGCAAAGTTGCCAAGCTTCTCCTTGTTCATACTGCTGAGCTTGGGATGATAGAGGGCACGAATCCTCTGGACAATTGTAGGGAAGGTCTTGGTTGGATATGGTGCCAAAACGACTTGCAACTCGTCACAAGATTGAGGGCATTCAAAGGTGTAGGGGAGGCCTTGCTCGTCGCCTTTCTGAATCGCCGAGGCTTTTGTGGTCGAGTCGGCATCGAAAACAGGATTTCGACTCTCTTCCTCATTAAGCAGGCCTTTGGTAAAGTCATCCTCCTCATCCTCAGCTTCCTCATCAGACACATCCTCCATGTCTGATTCATCCTCGCTGTCGAGTTCCAGGTCCGAGCCGCTAGCCACGAGATCATCGTCGATGACGAAATCATCTTCATCGTCAAAGCCAAGCTCAGTAGCAGTAGGGCGAGCTCGGATACCGCTGCCCAAGCCAAAGTCCTCCTCATCGTCCAGGTCCATAGCATCAAGCTCAGGGTTCTTGCCCTTGTTGTCGACTTCTTCATCCTCACTGTCACTGACTGACTCTCCTCTCATGCGCTTCTGGCGTTTGTCTTCGAGCTCCTTGAGTCTTGTAGATTCTTCTTCAGCCTTCTCCTCCTCGGTCTTGGTGCGGTCGGCAGGCTGTGCCCTCTTGTCCTGAGCCAATTTTTTTACTTGAAGATCGAAGTTCTTCTCGAAAGCGTCTCGGTCAACTCCAGCGATGGTGAGTTTTGAAGCTCCCTCGTTCTGAGGTTTGGCGCCTGGCCGGCTGTGGTGCAGCATGTACTGGATGTTTTGCAACTCCTTATCGAGTTTCTCTCGGAGCTCTTCATCCTCCTCCTTTGCAGCTTGTCGCTCGTACTTGTAGTGTTTGGACTTGGCGATAACCTCCTCCATCACCTCCTTCTTCGTCTTTTTTCGTTCCGGTTCATCGTCCTCGCCATCACTACCCTGGGCTGCTAGTGCACGAATACGCTTCAATCTCTGCTGTTCACGCACCGAACCATCACTGTCGTAGTCCTCTTCGAGATCATCTTCTTTGAAATCGTCCATATCGTCAAAAGAAAGAGATTTGCCCATGTGAGTCAAGCCTTCTGAGGCATCGTCGTCTTCCAAGTCAAACATTGAGTTCTTCTTGTGACTTCTCTGTTTCTCTCGGGCAAATCGCTCAAGCATCTTGTCTTCAGGGGCCATTGTCGGATCGTTTTCACCGAATCGACGATCGAGAATTCCACCAACTTTGTTGCGGCGTTGCATCTCGACCAGGAGGGTTTGCCGGCGCTTTATGAAAGTTAGTTGACTCTTCATGGAAGCCTGGCTTGTGATTTTATCGAGGTCGGAATAGACTTCAATAATTGATGTGAACATATCGTGTCACCTCCACTGCCCTCATAGCCCCTCGCGAATAGGAGTTGGAACTTACCCTCTCCTCACTGGCTGCTTTGGCCTGGCCGGGACGACCTTTGATGCTGCCAGCAGTCAACGTAGGCCGGTTACTCGTAACTTCGAATTTCGGGCCCTTGGCATGCTTAAGATCGAAAGGATTGAATTGTTCGCGAATCCCCTCCAAGACCACTCCGCGCTGAAGTCGTTTGTCATTTCGGGAGCGCTCATCCTGAGCATTGCGTCGTTTCTGCTTCTTCGATTGCTGAGGGCCGACAATTCCTTGCTCTTTGAGAGACGCCTTGAGGCGTTTGAGCTGGGAGCCGGCCATTGCGACTGATAATGCTGCTGATGCGAAAGCTGCACTGGTAGCAGCAACTTTCAGTTTTTTTGCGATAGGAAAAAAGTCTTATCGTTATCAAGTTTCATGTGGGGCCCGTATGCGAAGCTACGGATAGTCTAACCTTATCTGAGCATGATGCAGCGGTGAGCCATGGCAGAATACCTTACGTCAGGAGTCCTGGGATATCTTGGATGAAGTACTCATTTACCAATACTTCAGTAAAGCATGAACTCAATCAACAGACTCAATCAAGATGGGATGGGCTGATAGCCTCCTAAGCTTTGCCCGGGATGAGAGGGTTGTTCTTGTCACCTTGGGCTTTGCCACCTTTGGTGTGGTGAGTACCGTCTTCACAGCCCTCACCATCATAAGAGACGACAACGAAATTCCGCCACCACAGCCAAAGACACAATACATCACTCAAGACACGGAAGACTCGTTGGAACTTGAAACTCTTGAGAAGCTATTAGATCATCCCAATTATTCCATAAGAGAAGTCGCGATCAAGATCCTTTGCGATCGGGCCGTGAACGATTCCGAGACAACTCATATATTACTATTCGGCATCACTCGACCAGATTATGACGAGAGGATGCGGTGTCTTAGGGCTTTGGCCCTTCTTACTGGGCAGACTATCGGTGAGTTTTGTAAACAAAGTCATCCGATACAGCTGACATTTTCAGGGCTGGATGGACTTTCGAAGTTGAACAATCCCAAAGCCTACTCGGCTCTTGTCCGTTCTCTGGAGCTGAGCCTGGATGATACCGAGCGACCGAACCTCACTGATAGCCATTGGGATGAGTATTACCTTCGCGACATGGCCGAGAGGTTCTGCTTAATGTTCATCCTGGAGCTCGCCAATAAGTATGGTGCCAGCATGCTAGTCAAAGCACGCTTCGTCGAAAAGTGGTTGGCAAAGCAGGAATGGGGCGATACCCCGGAAGAAAGACGCCGAAGCTTCAGGGATTACATGGCACTCAAGACAAATAGGATTGTCGAGATTGTCGATCGAATCAAGGAATCAAGGCGAGGCCTCAGGGCTCTGGAAAGGGCAGGGCTCATGGACAAGGAGAATTCCCGAAGGAGAATTCGTGAACTCCCAGACCTGATCATGGAGATTGAAGAGGAGACGGGAAACTTGCCACTTGTCGAACAGCAAGTCACACGAACCAGGGAACATTCAGCCGAAGAGCAAAGGCTACGACGTCAACATCGAGAAGCGATGGTTCTCAACGATGGAACTCGACCACTGGCGCGCGAGGATATTATCGAGAGAGAACATACGTCTCCTGCATAGGATCTGTGAGAAAATGATACCCAGTATTAATATTACTACAACGCGTTTGAGAAAAGCACCTGTGCCATTCAGTTGTTAACAGATGAGCCACGCCACGCGCTGCCGACTACACATCTATATCTTTCTTCAAGCGAGTAGAGTTCCCTTCTACTATCTGACACTCACTCTGCATGTCTTAAACGACAATATGTTACCTTGCGTCACATGAACCGCCACATCAAAGAAAAATTGCAATTCTGCAAAAGCTACAACGCCGGTCTATGTACTTTTTCTGTCTCTCAGTCCTGCTTGTATCTTTGCAGTTCCCTTTTCACCCATCTACGACTGAGACTTGGGAAATGAAGCAAATAGCCATTCATGCCGTTTTTATCCCCTCTTCTAGTGCATCTCCAGGCCCAGTCTTGCTCTCCAGTCTGTCCAAACCTCTGCCCAGAAGTAGTCTCAAGAGCATTCCCGAATTAAGCATTAAAAAAGTTGGCCTTCTCGGACACTAGTTTTGCAAGGTCGTCTGGAGTAGTCGAAGCTTCAGATTCGTCGAGGGTTGCCGCTTTCTGGATCATGCAAGGCAATCTCGCATCCCTCGTACACAGCTCTTCTCGTAAGGCATCAATGTACTCCTCATCGAGGGCAGGCAGAATTTCATTGTTATCAACTGGCCTGCGAGCCAGTTGTTGTAGGTCAAGAGGCAAATTCGGCATCGATTCGATCCGATTGTACCAAAAGTCAAAATCACCCCCCTTTCCTAAGAACAACAAGAAAACTCTCAACACGTTCGGATCCATCTTACCAAATGCCAGGCACTGCAGTACTGCGGGCACAAAATTCTGCCATGCCTGTGGCGAAGCTAGATCAGCAAACTGGAATAGAGAAACCATCAACTGACTCCACCGAAGAATCAGCTCAGGATCCAGAGTACCTTCGAGGTAGCGGAACTCAACTGTCCCCTTACACTTATCCTCAGAGCCTTCACCAAACTCATCAATGGAATGGCACTTGGAAAGACCTAGGCAAGACTTTGAGCCCATGCTAGGAGTTATAAGCAGCTTGAGCCGTTGTAGAGTTTCGGCCGTCCATAGCTTCTTCAGAATACCCAAGGTACGGCGGTCGACGACCTTGTCGACGGGAATGTACTGTTCGAAGTCAGCTGGAACATTCATTTCCGACCACTGATCGGTACATAGAGGTTCTAGTAATGATGCTAGACTTGGTGCGTATCTTGACTTCCTTCTTCCAGGGCAACAAAGGAGGTAAACAATGTTCTCCGCCAAATACATGAGGACACAAACCTTGCGCACGAGGTGTAACAGCATGGGCCCAGTGCCTTTACTCACATGGATGTGGAAGCCACATGATTTGCTCACTGTCAATCTGAAGTTGTTTCGCAGGATGAAGACCATATCCAGCACCTCTTCCCAGCACTCGGGCGTATTTCTAAGAACGGGACTGATGATCTCCAAACCATTCAGGTGCTTGTATCCTCCCCACTCAGATATTTGGCGTAGCGATACATCGGTTCCAATGGTCCACGTCTGATATTGGGGGTTAATATCGTCAACAGGCACCATCCCGTGACAGAGGAGCTTGCTCTCCCAGGACTTCTGGTCGAAGTACTCGTCCCAAACCAGAGTCAACGGCCCCTTAGAACTGATGATTTCTTTCATTAAAGCAACTCTGTTGGGGAATCGCTCGGTACGGCTGAGCTCCCTGCCATCATTGGGATGAGGATCGGACCGGCCCTCATGCGGTAGCAAAACTGGCATGTACAATTCGAGCTCGATACCAAAACAGTAGCTCTCGTTTCTTGCGTACTTTTGCAAGTCTTCTCCGCTATCGGTTAGCAGACTAGATCCTTGAAGATGCGACGCAAATAGATGTCTTGAAGACAAATTTGGAATTACAGTGGGCTCCTCAGGGGGTGCAGCACTTGCGACAGGATGCCAATATCTCAGATCTGACACTTTGAAAGGTTTTGGTTGTGGCTGGAAACATTTGGACAACTCCCCCAGGCCTTGCTCCTTGAGAAAGTCGTGAATCGTGGAGCAATATCTCAGATTGGGATATGATTCGTAGAAGAAGGTACCAGATTTGTTGAGACAGTGTTGAGTCAGCTTTACGCATAGAATAGCCCAGAGAGATGCCTCCAGAATATCCAATGTTCCACAATGTTGACTGAATTCAATAGCAACAGTCGTCTTGTTCTCCAGGAAACAATAAGCAGGGCTCGCATTGGGGTAGTGTCCTTCCTCACCATAAGTTGCTATATCCATGAGATGTAGCAAATCTTGGACGGATGTAGCATCCAGAATTCTGTGGATGCTGTGGCGATATCTCGGTCCCCCCAGATCTCCTGGATGGGGTAGAAGCTCCAGTGGTTTCCGGTCTGGCGAAAGGCGATTATTCCAGGGATCCTCAACCTGGACTGCGGACAGCATCTCAGTCTGGATATCAACGGCACCGTCCCTAGCAAGATTAGTATACTGTAGCCCTAGTGAATAGAGTGAGTTAGGTCCACAGTGAGCAGGATGAAAATCACTCAACAGCGGGTCTACCAGCCAAAGCATGGATACGATGGCCTTCATTGAGTCCAGGCTCACGAGATGCTTCGGTATGGAGACTTTGACCACTAGGCGTGTCTCTGCATTGGGAACAGTGAGGAACTTCTTGTTCATGATGTCCATGATTGTCTTTGAGTCTGTCCCCGGAATAAAATTTTCGGGGCGGAAAAGAGGAGATTTCAACCTCAGACCGACCCATGCATACTCTTTACATTGATCTTCGTTGATCAATCCATCGTATTCCACTGTCCAAGACTGAAGTTCATTCTTGACCTTTAAGCCTCTTCGAGGGTTGGCTGTTGTGAGATTACTGGCATGTAGCGCCATCTCTAACTGATCGATAGCCCATTGTGCTCGAAGAAGGTGCTCTCGGGATTGGTAGCGGTAATCTTTTGCATTACTTGGGAACCTGGCATACCCAGCAGGGGGGAAAGGCAGTGGTCTGCATGGATGTTTAGGGTGCTCGCCATGCCCAATATCAACTCCGTCATCTGGATTATGGCAAACTGCAAGGAGAAATCCAAGTTGCACTTGGAAGGTTATGGAGGCCATGGCAGCTTCTAAGAAATAATCTCGGACTCCTTCTGAAAGTACCTTGCTATGTATAATTTGTTCGATGAAGGAATCCGTTGTCGTATCTCTTCGCAGTTATCTTGCAGAGCTAGATACACAACAGGCCTTTCAGGGAAATGATGATGAAATGGAAATAAATGAGCTATATAGTCGCAGCAGCAAGTCCAGGGCAATCTTAAAAATGTTCTTGTTTCTCACAAACAGCAGCAGTGATCTGCCACCTGTTCTCTGGTCACACCCAGAACATGAGGTTTTCGTTGAACAGTGGCTGTTTGTTCTCGGCGGATCTAAAGCCCAAGCTTGGTTTTTGGGCACCGGCAAAGATATTGTGGGTTGTCACACTGAAGGATTCGACAAGTGCCAACGCGTATTATCATTAGGTCAATATGCCACTCCGTTGTATTGAAGGATGGCCTCACCCAGTGCGGATGCGCCTAGGCCTAATCTACTCTTTTGTCTTCTCCTCATCTTTGGCGTTCTTGAGTTTCTTTAGAGGTTCCAGGCCAAATATCTCATCTGAGTTCAGGGGATTTCGACTCTCAGTGACTTCGCCGAATAGGAAGGCATTCTTCTCACGGCTTGCGCTGTTCGACATCTTTTTCTTATGCTGGGGCGGTGGTGACTTGTTAGACGCTGGAGACGCTTTTGAAGACCCCGACTCGTCTGGCTCCAGCATCCAGGAGAAAGACGATTGCGCCAGTGTTGAACGAGTAGGCACGGGAGCTGGCCTCGACGGAGCCAATGAGTTTGCAGATCTGCCATCGTCGTGCGGGACTATGTCCATATTATCAGTGCTAGGATGGCGTGCTGACACGCTCTCGGGGGATTTCTTTGATTCGGATATCTGAAGAGCCGAGATATCAACTTTTGTAGATGCCACTGACACAGGCTCAGGCTGAACAATAGTTGCTTCCGCTACAGCCACTTCTTGTGGTTTGTCCTCGGGTGGTGGAGATTGTAACATCGGAACCTCCATAGAAGAGTCGTCCAAGTAAATCTTGACAAACTGCACCTTGGCCGCCGCAATCTCGATGAGCTCCAGGCTTTTAGCCTTATCGTCGAGATTTGAGGCAGATATAGCTTTGAGGTTATCGACCGTCTCGTCAAGCATTGCGGCAAGTTGCTGATTCCGCCTCTCCAATGCTACCAGGCTCCGGGCTGATTCTTGGTTGTTTACCAGGGGTTGCGGAGATCTAGGTGCAGATCTAGCCTCGTTGAGATTTCGCTTGATCTCTCCCATAGCATCTCGTACGGCTTGATTAATACCCAGCTTTTCGCCTCTTTCGTAAACTCCTTTGGCTCCTTTGGCGGCTCCCTGAAACAGAGCCTCCATGCCACCCTGTTGCTGCAGGAAGCGCGATGGGGATGATATTTGTGGCCTTGGGCCTGGTCCTCTATGCTTGAAGGAGTTGAAACCACGAAAGCTCGGAGTTCCTGCTCGCGAGGTCTGTGGCGGAGAAGATAACGTGGGCATCTTTCCAGTGTATTTCATAATCAGTGATGATCCTCCAGATGGTGAGAGATGGTCTCTCAGGTACAGAGCATCATCAACAAACGTATGAGGACCGTGAGCTCCTGATGGAGGAGGGTATTTGAGAAGTAGTTGAAGGCAAACAGAATAATCGGCCTCTAATACTAAAAAGCGCGTTAGCCAATGAGCATACCTTCTTTGCCTAGGTAACTTACAATCCCACCGAATTCTAATCAGCATAGCAACACAAATGAGATCGATGAGTTCCAGAGTTGGATCAACAGCAAAGATAGTATCCCAAAGTACCAAAAACTGCTCAAAGGGGAACTCTCTGCTGAAGAGTAGCCGAATCCACCGACTAAGTAGGTATTCTGACGTCAGTGATAACGTTAGGATAGGCGCATGGGTCAATACCTACATGAGAAAGATTTGTGGTAGGATTTCAATGTTGGTTAGATGAGTAGCCAGTTCCGGGTCGACTTTCTGTAGGCAGACTTCGTGGATGAATTTGCTTCGTTCAACAATCGCCGAGCTTTGTTCTGCGAACTGGGGGGGTCGCAGAGAACTTCCTGGTGCTGGAATAACATCCTTGACTTCGTAAAACGATTGGGCGCGTTCCATAAGTTTTGAAAACAGGACAAAGGCGTCATGCTCGATGAAAGAGTGGTCGAGAGTTTTGATAAGAGCATCATCCAGAGGAATCTCTTCTGGTAAAGTCGTTGGATCCACGGCGTCCTGCTCAATGACATGTAGAATAGGCGCAAGCAGCTCATGCATACCCTGCCGGTAGCCGCCTCGGTCCGGATTTAGTTTACAGTACATAAACAGGATATCCAAGATGATTGACTGGGTCTGGTCTTCATGGTATGAAGCTTCATCGGGGAGTCGCTGAACGTCTTGCAGGATCTCAGCACGGATAACCTCATCTTGACGAATCGTATTCCACGGAGACTTTTTTATATCATATAAATCAGTTAATTGGTTACGTTCCAGTTTGGCCGGCCTTACACTATGGTCCTCTGTCAGAGGATCGACGTTCAGCTCTGCAAGAGCTTCTGGGTGTTTTATATACTTGAGGAAGTGATTCCGTTTCTCAGCGTAGAGCTTTCTTTCATCGTCCAGAAGTTGAGACCAGCTCAGTCCTTCAGCAGCAGTAGAAAGAAGGAAAGTCTGAGGGAAAGGTTTAGTTGTGGATGTCATGTCATGCCAAAGGGCACAAGTGAACATACCTTCCAACAAAGAGAACGACATCCTGATATGCATGGGCTTGCGGGACCATTATACCGAACAGCACGTCGAAGATCACCTAGGTGCGCACCTTGGGATTGTGTCTCACGCCATCTCGGACTACGTAGGGGGTGCTCTGGTCAGTGGAAGTATCATTTGTTGTCGCTAACGGGCGCAACATACAGGGACTCTTGGAGGGGTCTCATGATGCCTGGCTGCACCAAAGAAGAGTATAAGGGCAGTTTACCGGCTTTGCAGACAAGGCCTGAACTGAGAGTAACAACGTTGCGTGTAGACCACGGCACTGTAAGATCGATGGCAGAGGATGGACAGAAACCTTGATTTAACGTTAACGTAGACGAGGTACCAGCTAGTTAACTATAGTAACTAACGTAATTAACGTGTCGGCTCTTCAGGTTCAATTGGGTCTTCGCCTCAAATAGCTTGGCCCCACTTCCTCACTACTCCCGGTCCGTACCTGGGTAGGTAAGGTACCTAGGTATCTCAGGTTGCCCTCGACTGCTTTTACTGGACTCCGCTGCGCCGCCCGGCCCTCAAGATTGTGGTACTGAGGTGCCCCAATGACCCCAGGACGTTGGGTAGCTCAGGGGCTGACCGCCAAACAAATAGCATCATGTCACCACCACCTCCCACTAACCTGAGGTTGCCTGGTATCTTCGAATTTCACGACGCCTCTCTTTTTTAAGCCTCATCGCTGCCCTTATAAAGCGCATCTTGCGACACGTGCTCTCGAAGTAATGCATTATTAGGCGATGCACTATGTCTGCAGATCTTTTTGCCGAGTTCAATAATCTTTCAAATAACTCAACGCCTGCTTCAGGTCAGCAGCAGCAACAGCAACAGGCCACTCCTTTTCGAGCTCAAGCTCAGCAACAACGGGAACCTCTTGAACGGGCAGCAACACAGGACCTCTTTGGTCTGTTAGGCGACACTAGCAATGCCTCTGCTATAAAATCCCAGCCATGGCCAGCCTTTGAATCCCAATCAACCGCGCATAGCGCATGGGGTAGTGCTCCAGTACCGTCGAAGCCGGCGGAGACAAATGACGACGATGATGGATGGGGAGATTTTGAAGTCGCCGAGCCTTCACAACCTGCAACAGTCAATGAGGCCTCAGTTCAGTCCCCGAGTCCTGCACCGTTTTCCGCATCACGTTGGGCTTCAACCGTAAATGCTCCCCCAAGCTCAGCAAACTCATCGTCAATACCATGGCCCAAGCCAGATCCAGGTTCAGCTGCAGCTGTAGCCCAAAGGGTGCCCGCAGTGAAACAGCAACCGCCAACCCGAGTTGTGAGAGCGTCAACCATGGATCTATTCTCCAACAGTCTTGTCGATATAGGAGGAGCTTCGAAGCCCGTCAGTGGCCCGATAGCCCAGCCCTCTGGAACACAGTCACGGTTTACGCAGGAATGGGGACAGCCAAAAGTTGGTCAGGAACCGCCGCAGCGGATGAAGGCGAAACTCAAGCCTTCGGCGCAACAAGATCCCAGTGTATTGTTTGATGCTGAGGACTTTGAGCTCCAAGTTGCTGAGGGTGATGATGATGATGATGATGATGATGATGATGATGATGAGTTTGGAGACTTTGAAGGTGTCCCTCCTCCGGTGGCGACGAAAATAGCACCTGCAGTTACTGCCCAAGAACCGCCACCAGCTGCTCCATCAATGGATCTTCTTTCTTTAGATGAACCAGCTCCAGCTTCATCACAAACCACAAAAAAGCCACCGCCTGCTAAGCTTCTCGGGCCTCTTGCTTTTGGTGCCACTGCTACGAATTATCCCCAGGCACCAAAATCGCCCTCTTTCCAGGATCGTAACCCTTTCCCAGAATTGGCTATTAAAACACCTACTTTTGAAGAACCAAAACCTATTAAGAAACCCAAGGAAGAGACACCCACCACAGCATGGCCATCCTTTGAAAGTCCCAAGGACGCCGATCTAGTTGAAACCAAGTACCAAGATGATGAGTGGGATGCATGGGACGATTTTACTGCCTCCGATGAAAAGAACGCACACGCCAGCATAGCAAAAGCACCGGAGGGTTGGGATTGGGATGCAGTTGATAATGTTCAACCTTCACATAAGGAATCCCAGGATAATGCCCCTCCGCCAGTCAATGTCCCACCTCCATCAGTCATCTTGTCTGCATTCCCTGATCTTTTCAACTCAGGTACAGCTTTCTTTAAGCCCATGTCAGGCCACAGCACATCAATCAAGCAGCGAATCCTATCGGATCCCAAAGCTACAGAATTCTTGCGTGGCTATATCCTTTTAGCAACAACTGCCGCACGAGTTATTGCTGGCCGTAAACAACGGTGGCATCGGGATAAGATTTTAGCAAAAAGCATGTCTATCTCGGCAGCGGGAAGCAAGGGTATGAAACTTGCAGGAGTTGACAAAACACAGGCTGCGCGTGAAGATCGTGAGGCCGCTGATGTGGTCGCTGTATGGCGCGAGCAGGTTGGTCGCCTGCGATCTGCAGTTGCTGCGGCAAAGTCTGCCGATAAGAGCCTGTCACTTCAGGTCCCTGAGATTAGCGAGAACATGCAAGTGCATACAGCCAAGATGGTACCGACAGCACCAAAAGCTTGTATCATCTGTGGTCTGAAGAGAGATGAGAGAGTAGCCAAAGTAGATTACGAAGTCGAGGATAGCTTTGGGGAGTGGTGGCTAGACCACTGGGGACATAAGGCGTGCAAGAACTTTTGGATACAGCATGAGCAAAAGTTACGACAACGATGAGAGGAGTGAATGTTGATATGTAGTTAAAGTATCATTGGACATTTCTCGTCTTCAACAGTTGATGCTGCTTCTCTATCGATATATGGCAATGGCAATACATGAAATCACTTGGCACGATGTTACTCAGGGTAATACTCACTTGCAAGTTTGACAATGACTATGTGACCTGCACGACAGGCGCTTGGGGTTGTCAGCCGAGATACTTGGTGTCTTTTTGCTGCATTGCTCCACCAGCTGTGGACATCCAACAACCAATCCCAGAGACAGGAGATGCAGGCGGGTGATATAAAGTGTAATAAGCATCACTTATTAACCCATGTCACAATGCGTTCGTGCATTTCAAGCAACTGTGCGGTGGAATGGCATTGGCTATGGATTATCTGTGCTGAGAATATCAAGCGAGCCGGCACGTTGTTAACGACTTGCGGGAGCGGCCGTTGTACAGCTTTCGAGCCGGGTGGGGAGGGGCCAATCCGCTGGAGCCGAAGGCGATGAGATTGATTCTTTGAGAAGTATAGGAGGATAGTCGAGATATACTAATACTTCATGGCTATCAGTGGCGTGTTTTCGACATCGGCCAAACTAAAGCTGCAGCTCCGTGTTGATTATCACGAAGAATGTCCAATGAGGTTGCGAAACTTGACCTTTGGTCTACCATTGGATTTTCTTCAACGGCACATCACGGTGATATGATAATCGAGATGCTCTCGCCCGCCAAGATCTTCTCGTTCCTTTTCCTTTATCCTCCCTGTACTTGGCACTATTGTTATGCATCTAGTATCGACCCGATAGAGCGATCAATGGAACAATGCAGCGCTGCTCGGCTGTGGGCGACCCTCAGGGAGCAAGAAAACACTGGATCTTGATATAGGGTGTCAAAATAAACTTGGCAAACAGTCCCCTAAGCTCAGGCTAAATTGACCTGAAGTTTTTGTTACTTGGGGTTACGGTCCTGAGTTTTCTATCCTCCCCTAGGGCAATTACAAAAGTCACAAAGTCAATGCTCACCTCCGTGGCCCACTCCGGCCCGTGTGGGTGGTTGTGCTGAAAAACTCCCGAGTGACCAGGTTGCCAGGGAGTGTGGACTTCGGAATTGGTGGGCAGAAGGGAAGGGAAAGATGCCAGGAACTTGGGATGTTCGCTTGATTCCCAGAAAGGCTTAGTGGAATACGCCAAGAAATGCTGGCCTTTCACTGACATTGCGTTGTGTAGTCTAGGTAGTTACATAGGTAGGTGACACGGCTGCACGGGTATTGTGGAATCGAAGACAACCACGCTTAGCATGAGACCTGTCTGTCTATCGGTAAGGTACCTACTTTAGCCTCGTTCCTAACGGTCATTGCCAACGTACATACCTTAGGGACAGTAGGTAGGTTAGTAGGGAGGTAGCTTTAAACTACCTAAGATACCGGTACTACGAAACCAGGAATATATCGTCAATATGAGCCTCTCTTTCCCTAGCATTGAAGAGGAGGATTGGGCATTATCATCATAACCGTTCGTGCCTGTCCCGTCCCGTCAGTTATGGCTATAACCTAACGGCGGCGTTGTGGTACATAGATACCGTCCCACTAGGAAATCTCTCAGATGATTCAATTAGGTAGGGCAAGGTATAGGGGCAGCTGGAGTGGTCGGTATGGAAGAGCTTGAATATCATGATTTTAGGTGTTTGCCCCCCTATAACAAGAAGACTTTGAGGTTGAAGTGTTGAGCTTGTCCTTGACAGAGCTAATAACAATGGATATACATGGATATTATGCCCGCAAAAGAAGTGTTTCTTGCCTTGGGTCCACCCCATGCATGGGTGTGGGTATCTAAGCTTCGGTACTTCCATCTCAGGTACATCTTCCCCTCACCTGCGTGACCATGTAACAGTAAATATATGAGGGTTGCGAGGGCAGTACTGATTTAAGTACTTGTCTCACAAGTGTCTTGTCGCTTCTGCTGTATGTTCTTTCCCCTCCTTGCGTTGCCTGTCCTTCTTAGTCCACTCCATTTACGGGCTCCTGCTGCCACAATAGGTACTAGACAAAGGCACTGCACCTAGGTTTTAGCTGCTTGGTTGGCAGGTACAGACTACAGTACAACTGGAACACTCTTTCTGTGTGGTCAGTGGTCGGTCACTCGCGGTTTTTAGCTGTCTTAGGTTGGTTCTGGCCCTGGCCCATCCAATTGATTTCCCTTACAATAGATGGATGCAATACCTTCTTACCTAGGTAGCTTAGGTACCTTGGGTTAGTAGTAGCTACTAAGCACATGAATTCCATCTCTTTTTCCTCTTCTTCTACCCTTCACCCAACTTACACACCTCTCTCACCTCACCTTTCTCTCACCTTCACCACCTGTCTTCTTCCTTTCCTTTCCTTTCCCTTCCCTTCCCTCCAGCTTTCTCACCTTCCTCCCGCTCTCCTCACATCTCTCTCTTGCTACCGTCGACTCTGCTTAGCCCACGATACATTGCATCAGCTGTTGACGCACGCCTCCCGCGCATCGTTCTGTAAGGT
>JABEEJ010000766.1:0-53666 GCA_013363135.1 Fusarium brevicatenulatum
TATAGGTAATAAGTATATTACTTATATATATTTATTAGTATCTTTTACTTTTATAGCCTAGGGGCTAAAGCCTCTTTTAAAACCTGAACTTTACTGCAGATAATATCCTGGTTATTTATAGCGAGAAGTGTATATTTTGCCAAGTCATCAAGGGTAGTAAACGACATCTTCTCTTTACCCGTGCCGAAGTAAATAACAGTACGAGCCTCGGCGTTCACCAGACTTGGACGACCTGCATTCTTGATATGAATGAGCGAGTAGTCTAGGATGGCACCTGTGAAACCATAAATTGGTTTCAGGCTGGAAGAGAGCTCGGCAAGTCGCTTAAAAGCGATATAAGCATCGTACGTCTCATGATCACCGAGCTCGAGCTTAGTCCAGTCAAAGTTCCAGGAAGCGGCGTGGAAAACCTTGAACAGTTCATTAGTCTTGATACAATGCTTATTGGTGCTGGGTTTACCTTGACACATGCTTTCTCAGCTTCTAGCAAGAGAGCCAGTTGGCCTGCTCCGATGATGCTTGCCACTGGAGGTAGAGCGGCGATAACGACATCGACTCCTTTGACGGCTTTCGCAAGGGAAGATTTATCAAGGAAGTCGGGGCAAGCGACGAAGCTCTCGAGCTTAGAAGCAATATCGGCATTGAGTTTATCAGGGTTTCTGCTCAATCCGCGGATCTGATAGCCTTCTTCCAGTGCATAGCGAGCAAGGGTCTGGCCGACCATGCCGGTGATGCCTGCAATTAGAATGAGCATAATGAACCGATCTACAATGATACGAGAAGTTGTTTGAATGAGTGAGACAATGAGCCCAATGCCGGGCAGTTTGGTTCATTTTATAGTTCGTCATTGCTACCGAAATCCTGGAATGCCCACAATTGGCGGGTGATCGTTTCCCTGATCGGAGTTGGAGTTACGGGCTTACGCCGCATAGCCAAGTCCTCGTGCCGTAAGCATGCAGCTACTAAGAGATCCTTCACACTCATTATGTTCCTCCGCTTCAGTCATCATTCACCTCCGCGGAATCTCCACCAGGCCATGATTTCGAAAGCATGCGAGCCGTACCGCCGGCGGAGGATTACATCTGATGGCGTTACAATCTGCAGCAAATGGCAGATAAGCCCGCCATGTGTGACCATCGGCTCAAACCATGGATCGGAGTTCCTGAAGCGCATGAAGCGGTACGGGTAGATACATCGAACCCCTGAACCCCCGAGGACTCTCATAGTGATGGTGTGTATCCGGCCTAGCGATGTGTCGTCACAAGACAAAGCTCTACTACTTATGATACTCGCCATCTGCGCACTGAGCACATCTGAAACTGATACCGCAGAGACTCTCTTGATATATGCTAAGTGTGAGGTAGCACTATTTGGGGATGTCGCAAGATTTTCAATGGTTCAGTTCCGTCTCTTGATATCAGATTATAAGCTCAACATGGGACGCCCAAATGCTGCGAACTTACAGGTCTGTTAAGCCTACACCAGAGCTATGTCTATGGGTCTACATGTTCAGGGTGACGGTGTTGTAGTGGAGGATGACTTGCAGCCACGCTTACCTAACTTCCGGGCTATGTATTCCCAGCAAGCGTGAGTATTATGAAGCTCTTCCAAATAGAAGATACCTGAACTCCTGATTCAATTGTAAGTGGATTTGTTTTCTCGTTGGAAGAGAGGGCATACTAAAGAGATTCGATATCTCTTGCCGGTACCCAGATGTACGAAAGCACTCGAAAACCTTATCTGCAGGTTTGGTGTGTTTATGAAGACCTTTGGTTTGGACCCTCTCCACTTCGATACCCAGGATCTGGGGCGAATAAAATGGCACAGCTTCTAGTATGCAACAGTAAGCATTTTGAACATGCTAACGAGAGAGAGATTTTCGAGCTAATCAATTAGTTTACTGTCACTTCATTCACACAGTGTATCGACCACTCCTCATCGCTGAAGCGGCACTCAGAGCTTCGGGTCAGATGGAGCGAGCCAATGTGATTTGGCTTCTACAAGCGTACAGATATGCCACAGATGCTGCTGAGGATTCGATTGTTCTCACTTATACGATATGCAAAGTGTCGAATACCAAAGATGTGAGTATACTCTTGATGGAAAAGCCCGTGCTCATAAGCCAATCGTTACATGGTTATATATCTTCATATTCTTTTGGAATCAAGGTCGACTGACCTAAATACCGACGCTAACAGTCTTTATTTTAGATGAGACGATACAATTCATTCTTTCTTGAAACAAGTTGCGCCATGCTCCTAACGCATCAATGGGCCATCCGTCTTAACATGCACACCATCGAGACATTGTCGGACTTGCTAAAGAATGTCTTGAGCTAATGGTGAGTGACGGCCCTGTCACAAATGCCAGATTACATATACAGAAACTCATAAACGCCGTCGAAGAATACATATATGGGCCACTTGGCCGTGGAATGGAAGATTTGTCCTCGCACAAAGCTGCTGATCAGCGTCGGAGCTCCGATCACGCCCAGAGGATCTCTGAGTTGTTGCCATTGGAAACTATCATAGAATCTGCTACCACCCCTGTATCTGGCAGTGTGGACTACATGTTTTCGGGCTTCTTGGATCTTCTGCCATTGGATCCTTCATTTGTACTCATGGCCGAAGGCGGGACTGATATGACGGAATAGGCCTGATACCGAGGTAATAGCAGAGTTCTTTGAATGAACCGAATTTCCGTTAGGCATCGAGTCTAGTATCAGTTAAATAAGCCTCGTTCATCGTGCTGTCTAGAATCTTCCAACTTAGAAAGCCTCTGGCCTATCTTGTAAGGCATATAATTTACGTAAGCCCCAACCATCTCAATTCTTCCACTATCCGTTGCTTGTTCCCCTGAAGCTCAGAGTCAGACTTTGGCTCCAGAAAGGCTATTTTTCTCTATTAACGTTAATATCTATCTCACCGAGTTGAATCAAAGGGGAAGTGAACCTTTTTCTCTGACACGTCACGGCTGCCTGAAGCGAGAACCCTAATTTTATATCAGCGCCCTTGTACAGCAGCGATCTTGCAGGTAGATCCCCTTCTTTGGAGACATGGCCTGTTAATATAGCTGCGGTTACCTACCTAGACTGACTTGGCGCGGGGTTCAAGTCCTCTCAGAGTCTACAAGAATACTCCATGCCTTAGTCGAGGCTCTTGTCCACTTCTCCATAGGCTGTGCAGTCATTTGTAGTGAGATCGAGTCACTGCCAAGATTTGTCACTCTCTCGGTCGGGAAGCCTACACGCTCTCGAGCATGCACTTCGCCCCTTCATACACGCGCAATTTGCATCAACCTTAACACGTTACATCAACCTTAACGCGTTGCTGAAGGGCAAACCCTCATTGTCCTCCCATTACATATATGGCCACGGTGTCACCCTCCATTGTAAACCAAGCATAAAACGGAACCTCACAAGGCTCGAAAGAATGAACGCCAGCCTGTACCAGAGTCTCCTACCCCACAGTTTCGACTTGCTGACCGACAACTTGGCGCAGCTCGCAAGCATCGACTACTTTCATCACGTACGCGCATTCCAAAAGGAGACTATAACCGTCCTTTCCGTCCTTGGCACCGTAATATCTCTTCAATGGGCCCTCGGTGCATCCTCCTTCTTCCACACATACTGCCTTCATCGCAGTAAGATTCATCGCTATAACCACGTTTCCCCCGACGGTTCGGTCGCATGGGCTCTAGTAACGGGAGCTGCTGGTGGAATCGGATACGAGATTGTGCGAGAGCTTGCAGGAAAGGGGTTTAACGTTGTGCTCCATGGCCGGGTCGAACAAGATCTGCTGGCTGCGATGATGCGGGTACACGATGAGTTCCCTGACCGGTATTTTAGAATGCTCGTCGCCGATCCAACTGCCCTTGGTACCAGAGGCTTCTCCTACAGACAGAGCTACGGGAATTGGAAGATGGAACGTAAACTTGACCTCGAGGCTATAAAGGACGAGCTGTCCAAGCTTAACTTGACAGTCTTGGTCAACTGTGCGAATGCAGAAACGAGACGCACAGACCTTAAACCGATCCTCGATGAGAATGAAAAGTCTATCTGGAAACACGTCAACTCTGACGCTCTTTATCCAATACAGCTCTTTCGCGCCCTTCTTCCAACCCTAATCGATAACAGCCCGTCTCTCATGATAAGCGTCACATCCCTAAGTGACAAAGGCATCCCACTCAAAATCGCAACCTCGGCAAGCCGGTCATTCGTTTCTAGAATGACCCAATCCTCGGCTCTGGAAATGAAACTCGAGGGCTACGACGTCGAAGCCTTGTGTGTACGGGTGTCGCGACGGATGTGTCAAACGGACAGCACTCTTGCTAGGGCAATCATTGCGAGAGTCGGTAGTCGCCGGAGTGTCGTTGTCGGTCACTGGTATCAATATCTTTACAAAGGACTGGTCGATCGGCTTCCTGGATGGCTGTGGGATTGGTGTATCATACACTACATTCGTGGGAAGAGAGATGGCATATCCGAGGGAAGTTAAACATTTTCTTTTCTTCCTTGCCCCTAGTCCACTCCTATCTATTCTTCAATAACAGCTGCGGGTTTTCTACCTGCATAGCTGTCTTTCCCATTCAAGAGGTCTACCTTGCTACTATCACCGACCCTTTCCCTCAATTCTTCCCCAAGATAGTTATTGTGATGTCGCCGAAGGCTGATCGTTGATGGTCACTGATCTGGCTGTAGCTTATTTGACCGAGCATTCACATCTTGGTGACATGTTAGAGCAAGCTTTCTTTTCTTCATCCACATCACAGTTGATTGCTTCCCCCATCGGTTTTTTTTTTGGTTTTTTTTGGTTTTTTTTTTTTTTTTTGGTTTTTTTAATCTGACCTTTTCAGTCAAGCATATGATTTTCAAGTCGCACGCGATAATGAACAAGGCCAGCAAAAGAAGTCTTTTATTACAAGTAAACGCGAATAGCCAAAGTTGCCATTATCATCACGCCGTAGAACAATGCCTGTCTCTGGAAAGCGGTCGCAGTTGATAAGGATCTCGAAACTGCTGGTCGCTCAGATAGAGCCGATGAAGTTGCGTAAGCCTTGACGGCGATTGGCGAAAAGTTGCTGATTATGCGCTGTCATGCATACGCAAAATGCATGATTGAGCCCTGAAAATCAGTACGGTCATTCACGGTCCACCACTGTATTTTCGCCGACATTGATGGGACTGTAGGTACTCGTATTGAGATCGTGGCTCGTTGGTAAATACATAAGAAAAGACCTGGTCTACGGCGATCCATATAAAAAACTGCAAACAAAAATCGTCGTGTCCCTCATCTAGGCGTGAGACTTTCTGCGGGTATCATCATCAACAGCAGAGGGAGTCTTGGGGCCACCAAAGCTAAACATGTCCAAAAACGAACTCCGCCTCTCACCCTGGCCCTGGCCCTGTCCCTGTCCCTGGTCGAGCGACTCACGCCTGCTCCCGGCGGGCGAAGCCTTCTTGGCGGCTCCCCAAAAGTCCATGATGGAGCTCCTCCTCTGCTCGAGGGGCTTGGGCGGGGTGCAGACCATGATCTGCAGCTCGAGGTTCTCAATGTCGTCGTCGGTCTCGACCTTTGTGCGGCCGCAGTTGGAGAAGCTGGTGCCCGAGTAGAAGACGTAGCCGCTGAAGGGGCTGGCGAGGGCTGCGACGACGGCGCCCTTCTGACGCGCTACCTGCAGGGTTTGCTTGGAGAGCGTCTTGGCGTACCCTTGGCGCTTGTGGTGGGGATGCGTGATGACGGCATGGAGGAACATAACTTGGTCGTAGCGGGCGAGGTACGTCTGCTGTGTCTGCGTGATGCCTGATTGCAGTGCGGCAATTCTCTTTGCCGTCTTGCTCTCTCCGTTGCTGGGGTCTTGCGACAGACCGAGCACTGTAGAAATAAGGTTAGCGAATATTGTCAGCAGAAAAGTGGGTGTCTTCACTTACCTCGCTGGATCTGCTCAGTGACGCCCTTCCCATCGTCCTCGTTCTGGTGAAGCGACTGGATGATGGCAAGGGAGACAGGGTCGTGAGTCTTGGGAGCATCGACTACGTAGCAATGCCAATTTTTGCTGTTGTCGTCAATGATCCTCTTCAAGACCGTCTCGACGTGATTTGAGGCGGCTTCTGAACGGCCTGCTGAGGGGTAGCAGTACAGCCAGACAGAATCATTTGACAACCCGCTGAGGATGATCTCCTTCAACGCAGGGATGTCTTGTTGCGTAGCGATACGGACACCCATAACTAATGGCCGATACAAGTAATAGATAACAAAAGTAGTTGTTGTTCAAGTTCAGGTTTGGTTGGAATGAAGAAACACCAACAAGTCAAGACAGTGAAAAAGGCTTGAGGATCAGCCAGCTTTCATAGTCGGTATAAATTTTTCACCCGCCGCCCGGCAGTAAAAAATGGGAGAGTCCAAGTGGGTTTTGCTCTCAGAGGTTAGAGCCACGCAACGTCACACGCAAAGTGAATTCTGATCATGAGCCGATGCCAAGCCAAGCAACATGAGATCATAGCGGTGTCTGTCCAGGCCAAGTATTGGCTCTCCAACACGACGAGGCGCTGGCGGCCTCTCCTCCTCCCCACAGCGATCGCCTCATAGCGTAAGGTGCGCCAAGTCTGGCAATTCCGCCTTAGCCGTGTGTCATTTAAACATTTTAAGCTTAATCGACAAGGTTAATCAACGTCTGATGCTCATGTTTTGATGCTCATCGTATGAGATGAATTGTTGGTATCAGGTATAAATACGAGATGATGTCTCTTGATATTGAAGCGGAAAAAGCAAATGGTTATCGAGATTCGAGCGCCGAGATACAGGGATCTTTTGTGATCTGATGAGGAGATGGGGTTTTCGGAAAGAATGCAACCTACGACACTCGGCATGCAGTACAACCTGTGCCTGGTTTTGTTCTTATCGTACAGCGCCTTCGTCGCTTGTCAGCGCTGGACAGGTCAGCAGTAAAATAATACCGGGAACAGCCGAGGCATTAATGTGCACTGCAACGCTCACTGCTGAGAAGAGTTCAGATCATCTCAGGTAATGCCCAACCATCATGTCATAGTTAGTAATACCTGTTTCACGACATGTGACGTTTGATACCCAGTCCCGAGGCATGTGCGACAAAAACCACGATCTATTCGCCAACATTTCAGTGGAAATTGGAGCTTTGGTGGTGCAAGCTTTTGAACTCTTGATATGCACCCCGCAACAACATTGCGGGGAGAGATAGCTAAGCACGGCACTACCCATCCCCAGACCAAGAGACAGATACCCGATTAATACTATATCTTAGCCTTCTTGACTTGTGGGGGTTTGTTCTTATTTAAGAAGTCGAGTGATAGAGAAGGCGCCGTGATTGGTTCGTGATAGCTACGTGGTCTAGGCATCCGGAGGTTGAACCACTTGGGGCGATCGTGAGGCGGGCGTCTGAGCTGATGCGATATCCGCCTCGATCCGACGAGTCGCAAAAGAATGAACTGATATCCAACTATTGGGACATGAAGTCATCTTCAGCATTATTCCGCTGGTTCTAGATATTTCCTTGTTACGCTTCCGTCAGCCCATTGTCAGCACAAAGGGCGTCGCAGCTCTCTTGGCAGCGTCACGAGTCAATCGAACCACTCTCCACATCGAGCTTCATCACGCGCACAGGTTTGGGACATGGCAGTTTCTAATTACTTCCATTATTATGATCATATTCAACATCTCTCTTGACAATTGACAAAACGCGAGTCTCATACTTGACGTCAGCCCATCTACAGTGTATAAACATACTCAGTTCCGCACTGCCACTTCTCGGCAAGCAGTCTTGTTTCGCTACCACTCAGAGTACCCTCATGCTGGATATCATGCTC
This sequence comes from Fusarium brevicatenulatum, assembly GCA_013363135.1. Classification (NCBI taxonomy): domain Eukaryota; kingdom Fungi; phylum Ascomycota; class Sordariomycetes; order Hypocreales; family Nectriaceae; genus Fusarium; species Fusarium brevicatenulatum. Next base: position 7,841 of record JABEEJ010000766.1, read on the forward strand.
CCTCGCCTTCTCCAGCTTCTTGTTTCTCCGAGCCAAGAAGAATCTGAGAATAGTAGCCATAGCAATGCAAAGACCACTGAACGCTACGTTTGCGACGTTTGCTTGCCAATATCTGGGGCCTTGGGATGAAGGGTAGAAGTAGGATGCGTAGATAGACGCGAGATTGGACCCAGCGTTAACAACGGCGTATGAGATGGCGCGCTTTGTTGATGGACGTGGCAGAGAGGAAGATACCCACGACAAGATGCAGCCAAATGATCCATAGACTGACATCATCATGAACGTCGAGATGTACCGAGCAGCCGTGTTGAGAGTAACAGCTGAGATGATGAACCCAATGCTGCAGAGTATCTGCGGCCAAACAACATGCAGCCATCGCTCATTAACACGATCGCTATGCCAAGAGTTCGTAATGCCCAGCGCGGCAGCAAACACATACGGTGGCGCAGAGAGCAAAAGCGTGATAGTCGAGCTGTAGCCCAGAGTCTTGACAATGGTAGGGAAGAAGTTCGTAAAGGCTGCCGCGGTGTTAAGACCAAGCTGCATGATCCAGATCATGTAAAGAGCAGGATCAGTGAATGCCATTCTAGCACCCTCCCAAGCTGATACATCGGCTCGGTCATCTTCCTTGCTGGCATCTTCAGCCATACGAAGGACTGCAATGCGCCGCTCTTCATCGCTGAGCCAGGCGGTAGTTGCTGGGTAGTCTGGGACGACGAAGTATGTGACTATGGCTGCGGGATAAGTAGCGCAGCCTTCGATGATAACTGGACGGTTGTTAGTCAGGGTATATAAAGTCAGAGAGGGGAGGCATACAGAGCCATCGCCAGTTGGCTAAGCCAGCTTTGCCGTCCATACCAGCCATTATGGCGCTTCCGAGGAGACCACCAAATGCACCAGCCATTTGACCAGCTGCATAAAGAACCGAGATACGAACTGCGAGCTCTTTCTTGGTATACCAGGAACTAAACAAGAACAAAGCGCCAGCTAATCCAGTTAGTTACAGTTCTACTCTCGCCACAGCCAACTTACGAAAGAATGGTGCCTCCACAAACCCAAGGATGAATCTCAAAGCAATCATCCCATGATAGCTCTGCACAGCACCGGTGCAAGCACTCACAGTAGCCCAACAGACCATGATACAAGGCTATCGAGAACTTTCAGCACAACGATGCGTCACAAGTACCTGACTCGGAAACATACCAGAAAGATCGACGGTCGCATCTTGTTTAGGATCATGTTGGTGGGTACCTGAGTCAGGATGTAACCCACGAAAAAGATGCTGATGACGGTGTTGTATTGCTCGGCCACAAGACCGATATCTTCTTCAAAGTTACCGAGACGGGCGGTCGCGATGTTATTTCTGTCGAGATAATTGAGAATGTCTGAAGAACATGTTAGCTAATGTTGATGTGATCAAGGGATTCAGTATTTACAGAGCAGCATCATTAGTGGCATCATTCTTTTGTCGATTCTCCGAACAAGAGCCTTTTCTTTGATGTCGCGATTCTCAATGTGAGCTGTCTCTCCACCGAGAGTCTCCAAATGGAGCTCTTCGCCAGTTTCTTTGACATCAGCCATAATGAAAGACAGCCGTTAACAAAATGATCACAAAATAACACTAATAAAAAACTAAATTAAGAGACCTTTTCAGGTGTATTTATTAACACCATCAACCTGCCCAGATTAGCCATCGCATTTCTTGCCGAGATTTCTACGACTTGAACCTGGGGTATGGGGGAGATAGTCCGGGGAAACCAAGACGAGCGGGGAAATGAACCTTGCAACGTAACCCTATGAATCATGTAGATCTTCGACTTGAACCAATCCAACAACATTCCGAGCCGTTATCCGATGAGTGAGATGCGCTAGAAGGGCCGTTTGTTGCGTGTAGCCGAGCCGACGAGATGGACGAGTTGTATTGGTGATGGTCATGTAGCAATGGCGACATCCGACATGCATGGGAGGAGATAGTGGGAAGTAAGACGCGGGGAATATGGAGAGCTCGGAGCGAAGATCGATATTAATCCACTGATTAATATCGCTTTCTTGTGTTGGCGTCGTTTATATACCTTCTGTGGCAGAAACGCCAGGGAAATCTCTTTAGCATCATATCCCAGCCTTCAGACATTGCCTCTCCAGATCTCATCATGCCTTCAGCCGATAAGCCTATAATCCTCCATATCGGAGACCCAATCAAATACAATCACGATCTCTACAAACAACTCGAGTCAAAATTCACCATCATCCGCCCCTCAGCAGAAGAACGCCAACGCGGTCCCTTCCTCGAAGCTCTTCGCCAGAAGAAATGGGGCGATTTCCAGGCTGTCATGCGACCCTTTTGGATCACAGGCGGGGAAATGGGACGCTGGGATAATGAGCTAATTCCACTCTTGCCCAAGTCCATGAAGGTCTATGCATCAGCTGGTGCTGGATATGACTGGGCTGATGTTGACATCATGGCCGAACACGGTATCCTTTATTGTAACGGAGCAGCAGCTTCTACTGAAGCTGTTTCTGACATGGCGCTTTATCATATAATTTCTGTGTTTAGGAATATGCAGTGGAGTAACATGGCCGCTCGAGGGAGTGAAGAGGAGTTTCGAGATGCACATGCTCACACGCAGCTTACAGCATTCAACCCTCGCGGTCATACACTGGGGATAATTGGTCTTGGCAACATTGGTTATCAGATCGCCCTCAAGACTTACAAGGCTCTCGGTATGCGCATTGCATATTACGACCCCTTTCCCAAATCACCAGAGCAAGAAGCAGCCATCGAAGCAACAAACTACCCCAAGCTAGAAGACATGCTCGCCATCGCCGACTGCATCGTCATATCTGCTCCCGGTGCAGGCGGGAAGAAGATCCTCGGACGCGCAGAGATAGGCAAGATGAAGAAAGGGTCACGGTTGGTGAATGTCGCACGCGGGAGTTTGGTAGATGAAGAAGCTGTGGCTGACGCTATGGATTCCGGTCACTTGTTTGCAGTGGGCTTGGACGTTTTTGAGGATGAACCGAGGCCTAACCCGAGGTTGCAGAAGATGAGGAATGCGACTTTGACGTGTCATACTGCTGGTGGTGCGCTCGATACGTCGATTGGGTTTGAGAGGTTGGCTATGGAGAATGTCATGGCTGTGTTGGAGGGGAGAGATGCTGTCACGCCAGTGAACAAGCACCTGTCTAAGTAGGATAAATAAGAAGGAGCTAAGCCTGTAACTATTACACTAAGTATTTTATACTAGGTTTAGTATACTAGGTTTAGTATACTAGGTCTAGTATACTAGGTCTAGTATACTAGGTCTAGTATATTAAGTTAAGTATATTAAGTTAAGTATACTAGGTTAAGTATACTAGGTTAAGTATACTAGGTTAAGTATACTAGGTCTAGTATACTAAGTTAAGTATACTAGGTCTAGTATACTAGGTTAAGTATACTAGGTTAAGTATATTAAGTTAAGTATACTAGTTAAGTATACTAGGTTAAGTATACTAGGTTAAGTATACTAGGTCTAGTATACTAGGTTAAGTATACTAGGTCTAGTATACTAGGTTAAATATACTAGGTCTAGTATACTAAATTAAGTATACTAGGTTAAGTATACTAGGTTAAGTATACTAGGTTAAGTATACTAGGTTAAGTATACTAAGTTAAGTATACTAGTAACCTCGCTAAATCTTATCAGTTAAACTACCCCTTGATTTAATTCTTCTTCTCTATCCAAGGCATACAAGCCTCGTAAATAGTTTTAAAACCAGGATATGCAGCACAACGCTGAAAGATCTCCTCATCAATAGTTCTCGCCGATTGGAGCGAAGCAGCGATGAAGAAATCAGTGTAACTCGGCTTCTCACCCAGCAAGAATGGCCCTTTGTCCTTGTTCGTCAACATCAAGTCACTCAGCTCACTCATCTTGTCCGCAACAGCTTGCCATGTCTTCTCCTCTTTCTCTGGATCCATCAAATCTTCCAGCTTGCATCCTATTCGAGCTTCATTCTTGGCTCGAAAATATTCTTGAGCTCGTGGCGACAGGATGAGGTTCTCGCGTGGGGTGACGGAGATGCGGAATGCGGGACCGACGGCGCCGCGGGCTTTGGTTTCAATCTCGCGACCGAGTTCAGAGCTCAGAGGGAGTGGAGGGTCTGGATAGGTGGATTCGAGAAATTCGGCGATGGCGGGTGAGTCCATGATGAATTTATCAGTGGGGACATGGTGGATTGTGGGGACGGTGTAACGAGTAGAACTGGAATCATGAGCCTCCAGGCCGCTGATTTTCATTTGTCAGTTCGCCTACTAGGGAATCAAGGAGTATATTGATTGAGTTGTTAGATAACTCACAGCTCCTTAAGCTTTGGCTCAATATCGGGGAATTCAAGGAAGATAGTCTTGTAAGGAATGTCCTTGTAGTTGAGCATCAAGCGGGTCTTCCAAACGACGGGCGAGAAACATGTGTTCTTGGTACATGCGAGATCATACAAGATAATCTCAGGCTGTTTATCGGTGGCCATTGTGCAGAATTATTGCTGCCGTTGACCGAGAATGACGAAGTTGAGGAGCGAGGAGTTGATGATTTGATCTGGGATTTGAAGGATGACGTTGAATAAAAAGTTGTTGGGAGGAAAGTTGCCTGGGCCTCATTCGTGCTATAATTAGTAGCATTTTTGCTGTTGTGTAAATGCGGTGGCTACGAACCAGTCAGATTTGCCATGTCATCCCGTCCTAGCCGGATCTAAGCTTGATAAGGAATAGCTACTATGAGTTGATCGATAAGAAAGTCATAAACGAATATCGAGTTTCAAAGATACTGGAAGCTGAGCGCAGCATAGTTATCGCTCTCACTAATGGAGCAAGTTCTACTGAATTTCAAGGTTCTCCTTGAATATCCCTAGTTTTGAGAACATCTATCCAATTACTTATGTAAAAATCGAAAACTGGAGAAATACAGCAGTGGTGTAAAAGTCTTCAGGCCCAAAGCCACAGCATCCAGGACTTTGTTCATCCACTGCTCTCAAACCACTTCAGAATCGCACCAGTGTGATGGCTAAAGTGCAATTGACTGTCCCATGTTTGACTCGTTCCATTAATCCATAAAAGCTCCCTGTCATTGGCTGGATCAGCATCAAAGATATCTTGACCATCCGACCTGCCTGTCTGATAGGGTTGAGAGTTCAAAGGAGGCCTAAGGCATAAAGGCAAAGAGTATCGGACCAATGAGTCGCAAGATCATTGTGAGTCTATAATATGAACCTGGTGTTGGCGTTTCTAGCCCTAGGGATAGGAGAGTATTCTTCGAGGTGAAGAGACGTGCGCCAGTATACCATATCGTCGAGTTACCTGATTTATTAAACGTCGATGCCAGCTGCCTGAATGGCAAGAGTCTGTTAAGAGATTGTGCTATAGTCTGTGGCTTCAAATCTTAGCAATAGATCTAAAAGTATTCACATAAGTCTCGAGTCCCAGTATAGAAAATGCATCGTATATTTGATTGGTTGCTATATCATGGATGTGCAATGGCTCATCTCCGTTGGCAGGTAGCTGACAGCTCCTCAAAGTCATCCAACAGACATATTCACAAAGATCATCGCCAGGTCCTTTTATACAATTCAGACAGCACTTTCATAGACTAACAAGCATCTAAAACAAGGATAAACAGGCCAATATTCCTCTAAGTTATCTATATAAATAAAAAATACAAAAGACTAGGTAATACTATTTTGGAGTACAGGTATCAAGCGCTCTCTCTTACAACTTCGCCTTAGGTCCACTGCCATTCTTACGGAACAGCACATCGGACTCAGGATAAGGATCAAACACAATGTCGTTAACAGGGTTGACCTCCGAAGCACGATGGAACAAATCCTCATAAACCTTGCCGTCATAGCGACCAAGGGCACTGTCAAGTTGCCAGTCAGGGAATGCCCAGGCATCGACGAGTCTGACGGCGTGAGGTCGGATCTCATCGAGCAGTGAGAGAGTTCGCTTTGTGCGGGCGAGCTGGATTTGGCGAACTGTTGTGGCGGCGCTGGTGAAGAACTCGGAGGCGGAGCTCTGGAGGTTATGCAGAGCGAAGAGCTCAAAGAGCTTGTGCATGATGGCGAGGGTGTTGGGGTCGAGGGACTTCTTGGTGGCTTCGTCTTGGAGAGCTTCGTGGAAGTTCTTGACGACTTGGTACTGGGCGTATGCGGTGGACAGACGCCAGAAGTCGATGAGGAGGCTGTTCCATGATTGCTTCTCCTCATCACGGTGCTTGAGAGCCTCGAAGGTAAGGAAAGATACGCGCCATGCGAAGGCATCGACGAGATCTTGGTCGCTGTCGAGAACGTCGAAGGCAGCACCGATGTCCTGTCGGCGAATGAACTCCTTGAAGATACGCGAGATACCGTTGTCGGGAGCCTTGCCGGCGAGAACAGCGCGAGCAGACTTGAGGAGGTATCGGGCAACTTGCTGGGTAAGCATGTAGTTATCACCCTCCCATGTGACAGTAGGAAGATAATCAGCGTACCAGCTGCCAATACCAGAGAAAGCGGAGTAACCGTGACCGCCACAAGCGCGACGGCAGACTTCCAGACCCTCAGCAGCAGTGGTAGAAGCAAAGGCCTTGAGGGAGCAGGAGATGGCGTGGAGATCAGCAAGATGATCGCTGCCGGGGCTGAGCTCCTCAGGACCAGGCTTGCGCTTAGCATCGCCAGCATCGCGACGTTGAGCCATGCGCTTCTGGTTGGCGTTGTAGAGGTTAATCATAGCGCGACCAGTGAAGAACAGCGCGTATGAAGAAGCAAGGAGGGGCAGGAGACGGTGCTGAACCATTGTGTAGTTAAGGACCTGGTTCTCACCAGTCTCGCTAGCATCAGCATCACGATCCTGGAACTGTCTGCGAACAGCACAGTAACGCGTAGCAATGGTGACACCACGAGCAAGAACGGAACCAGACTGGAAAACGATGGATGATCGGATAAAAGTCAAGGTTCCGTAAATGAGAGCAGGGTTCGAAGGACGGATGTACTTTCCGGTCTCGGGGTCAACGCCGGAGAAGCGGTTCAGCATGTTGACGTGGGGAATCTTGACGTTGTTGAAGAGCAGGAAGCCGTTATCCATGGTGTTGTAACCAAACTTGGGACCGATATCGCCAACGTGGATATCTGGAAGAGGCTCATGGGTCTTCATGTCGCGAATGGGGACGACGAAGGGATGAGGACCGTAGGGCTTGCCGTTGAGAATGAGCTGCGCGACGACGACAGCGTGGTTGGCGGCCTTGCCCAGAGAACCGATCCACCACTTTGAGGCTGTGAGATGAGGCGAGTGAATAGTAAAGGTCTTGTCCTCGTGGTTCCAGGTAGCAGTAGTCTCAAGACCGCGAACATTAGAGCCGTGACCCAATTCGGTCTGTGCGTAGCATCCGATGATCTCATAGTTTCGCGCCTTCTCGAGGAAAAGCTTATGCTGCGCCGGTGTACCCTGCTCCTCAAGCGTCTTCAAGAACATAGTGGCGTGAAGACCATAAGGCGTGGGTTCACTGATCAGATCGTTGGCAGCGTGATGCTCCTCATCATTCCAGTTATGCTTAACAGATAATCTCCTCAAAGCCTTGCCTCTGGCAAGCGCAGCCTCAAGTCTATCTGTTCGACCCCTGAAGTAGTTCTGCTCCTTGTCAAAGACAGGATCAGCCTGCAGAATCTTGAGAATCTTCTCATTTCTGTCGAGGACTTCTTTTGTGAAGAGGAAAGTAGACAGCTGGTCGACGTTGATGTCAGAGTTGGCGCGTTCTTGGGCCAGAAGCTCTGAACCTTGGGGGCCGGAGGGCTTGAGGGCCTTGACCCAGTCTGGATTTTGCGGAGGCATTGTTGATGTGGTTGTGTATTGTTTACCCCGGATTTTGATGAGATGGAGGAGAGAGGTTGATGATGGGATCAGAATGGGTAGATTAAGGGGAGATTGAACTTTATGGGGCGTCGCTCGGTCCAAGCGATGTCGGGAAAATCGATGAGGCTAAGACTTGGATACCTCGGCTTCTCTAAAAAGTGGATCATGACGACGACGCTATTGGAGGCTGCCTCGGTATGTCTGATACAAGATGATGAAGATGTCATGATATTACAATATCAGTTCTTATATTGTTAAGCATATAAGTCCGTCTGTAACTGTTTTCTTTATTTCTGCACTTCTGCGCTTCAACTGTGCCGCTGTTACATCTCCAAAAGATGATCAGAGATATCGCCGAAGACGGCATAAACTCCGACGGACATTCCCGCATCTTTATTCTTCCTGATCCGATCAGATAAGATAACATGCCGAGGTTCTGCATGGGATGGGGTCCGGGGTACTCCAGATGATAGATGGAGTTCGATCCGACTTACTCGTGACAGGAAATGGCAGGTGATCAGACCATGACTCTTTAGCTCAACGCTCTGCATGAGTCCGTTAAACGCCTGAGATATTTTTCGCTGTTCTAGACTATCACGCAAGAGATGGAGAAACTAATTTCCGTGGGTTCTAGAACGCGCTGGCCTTGCCCTTGACTCCGCAGCAAGGTCAGCTCTATAGGGTAAGTCGAGGCTCATGCCTCGCTCTCGAACAACATCGTAGGTGATCTGATACCGTGAAGCTAGAACAATCTGGATGAGAAATATAATCATATAAAATAGTACAATGATATATCTCATCGAGAGATCTAGAACTGTCCCTTTTTCGTTTGTTTATGATGTTTCTGGCCAGTTCTAACTTAGTACATCACATCTAACACGGATTACACACAAACAGTATTACAAGAAGCATTTCATTTTTTTCTCATTTAGGTGGCCAAACTCTTGCTCGATTATCTCAACGTGATATCCAAGTGATCATTTTCAAAGCATCTCACACAGAGACCAAAGCTGGCATGGTTGACTTTGGCGACTCAAATGAGCCAGAACGAAACAGGAAATGAATGAGCGAGAGGGAGAGACGCGTAAAATTACATCACAGCGTTGCATATCAGAGATGACGTAGCCTCGAAGCCCTTTTCCAAGCATCCCTTTCACAGATTGACACGACGCATTCCGCGGGCGGGCCAATCCCTAATAAGCTTTCGTATAAATAAATCGACGGCCGTGACAGCCATGATGTGCTACATGGGTCGCCCCACTTGGGTGAACTTAGCGATGTACGAGCACAGCCCTGTAGACGAAAGAGAAGAATCATTTCTTCTTCAATATTAACAAAAGAGACTTTATGATACTCTTACTTAGAGTTAAACGCCAAATGTCCTTAAAGAGATGACGTATAGGTCCAATTGCCGACGGAAAACTGGCGCCCCGAAAGAGTGCAATGCAACTCCGGGTCCGAGTCGGAGGTCAAAGTTCCAAACATTGAGGGCGTTGTGCCGAATTCCCGGGAGCTGCCACCAACGAAAAACATGATTCTAACGTATCTAGTGTGAGCAGCTTGAAACAGGAAACCTCCGAGAATACTCGTTTACACCACGTTATCTCAGCTGAGGCTTAAGTACCTCCTCCTAAATGTCATGATGTTATTCTGTTGCCTCGAATCCTTCCGTCCGCTGTTGACGCGTCCGGATCCAGCAAACTCAATCACCAACGTCCAAAAAAGCCCCCCCTATTCCCATCACATAAACCGTGCCGTGCTTACGCTTCTCCAAAAGGCGCAGTCGTATAACGATAGCGCCAAAATGGCACTATCGTGACATGAAAAAACCCGCGGCGTTGTCAGGTCCTTAGGTCCAGAACGTGTCTCGACCAATCTCGAGTGCTTCTATTGGTGGAAGCGTAAACCTCTCCACTGGAACTAACCCCGTCGGGTAGCACCCGAGGAAATACGCCTAGCCACTTCAGAAATCCCTTGAAACTCGGTACAGCAGTAGCGCTTGTTGAGCTGGTTGGTGCTGGTTATAATTATTACCCCGTTGGACCCCTCTTTTTCGTTCCTCGGATTCGAGAGACTGTTGACACTGCGTTGAGGGATCTATCATGGAGTCGAGGCTTACTTACAATGATGCGAGTTCGTCGGAGGAGGTTATCGTGAGGAGACTTCCTCCTAGGATTATTTTCATGCGACACATGAGGACCAATTGGCTCAAGTATGCGACGGGTTTGTTGCTCATACTGTAAGTTATTCGCCAAGCATTTTCAGGGTCCTCGCTCATGCGTCTGCAGGTCGATCAGTCAGTTAATCTACATCACCCGCCTCGGCACGGGAATGGTCCGTATACCAAACGATCCCTACGATTTACGATTCGGTCACCTCAGTCACGACAGTCCTGAAATCTGGGACGATAATCATCAATCATTCCTCCGAAGCGCTCGCCCTGTACCGGTCCACTCGCATAATGATTACACACGGCATATTCCACTGTTCGAAGCCCTCGGCTCTGGGTGTATCAGCATCGAAGCAGATGTTCATCTACGACACGGAAATCTATTTGTTGCGCATTCGCGATTGAGCGTGAATCCTCACCGAACGTTACAAGGATTGTACTTGAAGCCCCTCCAACGCATGTTGGAAGCACGTAATGCTGGAGTAAAGGATGATGACTGGCAAGGCTTCTTCGAAATGGCACCCAAACAAACCGTCACGCTCCTCGTCGACCTCAAAACAGCTGGCCCTGAAACATTCGATGCGTTGAATGCTCAGCTCCAGCCTTTAAGAGACCTCGGCTACTTGACATACTGGAACGGCACAGAGAGAATCATCCGACCTCTTACCGTCGTCGGTACCGGAAACACCCCCTTCGAGTCAGTCTTGGCCATGAACTCTACACATCGCGACATTTTCTGGGACGCCAAGCTCGAGAGTCTCGTCTCAACGGAGGATGACTTCTCAACAAACCCTCCTACATACAAATACAATCACTCCAACTCATACTTTGCATCAACGAGATTCGAGAATGCTATTCTCTACAGATCAAACTTCCAGCGTGTACTAGATACACCGCCGTCAAGAGAACTTGACATGGCGTTGACGCAGATTGAGCAGGCCAAGGCTCGTGGTCTGTTGGCGCGGTACTGGGATACTCCCTCAAAACCACCGAATGTGAGGGATATCGCTTGGAGGGTATTGATAGACAACGGTATTGGAATCCTGAATATGGATGATATGGGGCTTGTGAGGGGGAGGGCTAGAGGCTGGGGTGCTTTGGGTCGTGATTATCTTTGACGTAGCGAATTGTTTTATACCATGTTATGATAGATTATACATTAAATTTCCGATTTTTAAGCTGTTGACCATTTTGATCCATCGTGTCTTCACTAGAAAGCCATCTTCTCTTCAGCGCTCACATAACTACCCCTGCCGACTCCGTCCATCCTTGGGACTAGCTATTCTGGACCAATTATACGAGCATAGATATGATTGGTAGAAAACGTTCACAGCTGCCGAAACCGTAATCCTGCTGCAATCCGTGCGTGGCTGCGCCACGGTCAAAGGTCTCCCCGCGCGGCCCTTGTCCGGCCGTAAGCATGAGTAACTGTCAGCAATCTTACGACTTTCAACATACTCCACTCGCGACATGCTCTAATACTTCGTTCCTTTTGACAAGCGATATCTTGCATATATAGTAAGGATGTCTCAAAGGCACCTTGAGATCTTCAACCCTGGGGCCGATATTACAGGGCCATCGTCGTTCACGCAGTTCCCCTCACTTCCAGCAGAGATACGAGTCTCAATATGGACATGGGCTCTCCGACATCAAAGAATTATCAAGATCTTTCTCCGATCACACGCCAGCTTTTGTGCCAACCGTACTAGGAATGGTATCCAATTTCCTCCAATAGAACCCGGGGAGGATGATCCATCCTACTATCCCGTTGTCGCCGGCCGTCAACTCCTTAGCAAACTTCTCAGAGTCAATGCCGAATCTAGAGAGGTGACGCTTTCTTTCCATAGGGTGCGTCTGCCCTGTTGGTTGACGGCCCATGCATCTAAACATCGCATCACCCCTTGGACTTCTGGAACGATATATATCAACCCTGAATATGACTTTCTTCATATAGAGCAAGACACGATGGCGATAGTGGACTTTGTATGCGATTTGAAGACGAAGCATGATCCACGTAACATCGGGATCAGAAACCTTGCTCTCTGTCGCAATCAGGTTGGGGGGCGCGCATACGGCCTTGACGCAATCAGGCCATCTGAAATCGAACCCTCCAAGATGAGGATGTTCAGAGAAATCATCAGCGGGCTTGATGAAGTTTGGTTGGTTTATATCCAGGCATCTATTCGGAATATGATTGGTGGTGAAAATGAAAGGTCAACAATCCGCAAGCCGTTCTTCGAAAGGTCATATCCCATTCACGCTACGCCACACAGCTTCGATCGTATTGGGCCTGATCCTCGTACTGTCGAAGACGATCTGAGTCATCTTCACGTCCGCAATCCCAAGCGCTTATATGACTCATGGCTTCAAGCCCTAGAAAAGATAGAAGTAAGACCACGTGAAGAACGATACCGGATTTTACTTGGCTTCAACCCTCGTCGATCGATTTCTAACCTCAGGGATGCCGAGGATTGGTTACAATCAGAATACAGTGGCTGGACAACAAAGCCTGAAGGTCAAGAACCAAAAATTGAGGGAGTTGCAGCTTTGGAAACCCCGGAATCTCGGGATGAAGACATAAGCAAAGCTGTAAGACCGGCTTTTGGCTTTTGGCTTTTCCCGGTCGATGCATTCTTTGATGCGAACAAAACTTCAGAGCCAGAGGGTTATTTCACTACGTTTGATGTTAGGAAATACCGGCCTGAGCTGGCGCTTCGTCGGCTGAATGAAGGAGACTTGGATCGGAATGTGTCGAAAGAGGTTGATGCTCACCATGAAGTCGTCTTCGAACGGCGATACTTACACCGCGGACAGACATCAAATTTTCTGGTGGGCCCAACATTACCATACAGGAGACGAGCCTATGGACCGTCGTTTACTTTGGAGGATGCTTGAGCTGGCAGCTATGGTGGAACTCAAACTTATAGTCTATCCATACGTCATTTTGATATCTAAAACCGTCTTTTTCGCCTCGAAAGATAAACATGTACTTTTTAAATCTTGGTCTTGATTCCAAACCAGTTCCCGGCCAGGACAGCGCGTGATGCAAACAAGCAGCCCAGGCCTAGAGCTAGGACTCCCATCAGGAAGCCGCTAAGAGCTTGAGTTCCCATCTTGTCTATCATTGTGCCGCTACTTGGAATGGCAATCAGTAAAGAAAAGCTTATGACGAAGTTCATGGTTCCTAAACTGATCAGTGGTGTCATAAGTTAGATGGGCTGGGAGTCGTACCATAATATCGTCCGTAATCTTTTGGCTCGCATGTTTTGCCAACACATACTACAGCTGTTAGAAACGCTTTTCTCATCATCATAAGAAAGAGTCTTACCTGGAGTTATAGATAAGAAACCCCCAGAACAAAAGCCCCAGAGGCCTGTAAAGACGTATAACACGACACTGTTGTCGCCAAAGGGAACAAACAGTGTCCCCATAAAGACCAACGTCAACGCCATCATAAATATCAAAACATTGTAATGGCCTAGCTTGTCGCCGATCAAACCGGGAATAACACGACCGAAAGCCGAAGCACCGCCGATGATAGAGACCAGCGTATAGCCAGTTTCGGCTGTCAAACCAGCCTGAATCGCAAAAGTCGGCAACAGGCCACCAATACCGTAAAGAACGAACTGGGTAGCGAAGAACATAACGCAGACCAGCGTGAAAGCCACCGATCGGAAGGCAGAGAAGTTGAGAAGAGATAGGCCGCCTTTCTTGGCTATCGGCATGTTGACGAGCTTGACAAGTCGACGGTAAGGAATGAAGCAGATTGTTCCGAGAGTGAAAATACCGAGGATGACGAAGGCCAATATTCTCATCGACCAACTCCAGCCAAGCTTAGGGAGTAATGATCGGAGCATGATAGGGAAGATCACTGTTCCTGTCGATGAGCCGGTGAGTGCTATTCCGATAGCAAAGCCGCGCTTCCGAGAAAAGAGCTTTGCGACCACTGCTACAGGGATAGTGCCGGCAATAGCAGTCGATAGTCCACCAAAAATCCCAAAGCACAGCATGAAGTGCCAGTACTGTTTGCACTCAGCTAGCAGAATAAACATGATGACGATCCCACCGCCACCGACAATGCTCATGGCGAAAGGACCACGTTGGTCAAGAAAAGAGCCAACTTGGATGGCGACTAGCATTGACACAAACATGTACATGCCAGGGATCCAGCCAATATCACCAGCTGAATAATCGGAGAGCTGATTTAGCTCGAGGTAAGATTGGAACGTTCCGACAGACTGCATCATGCCTAGACGACGTCAATGACGGGTAATAGGGCTGAAGTGGCGCTTACTTACCATATGTAGGCATCAGGAACAAAAAGCTTCCAAAGACACATACCCAAGCTGCGAAAGTCTTCTCAATGTCTACAACCGCTGATTCGTTGTCTAGAACGGAGGGCGTATTCGTTGTGGCGGTCTGTGGCTCACTCGCCGCCGTCGCTTCGGCAGTCTTTTCCGGCGAAGACATGGTTGCTCTCTTCACTGCATCAACTACTTCCACTAGAAGCCCAACTTCGAGAATATTGAGCGAAAACAACCAGATGTTGCCAAGGAGAGTTTGGAATTGAGGACTGAAGAAAAAAAGACTGATGTCGGATACGCGATCCGACGCCGGGTATTGCACCCCCAAAATGTGATTAACCCAAAAGGTGCATCAGAATCGCAGGTCTCCGCGATCGCACTCCACTTTGGCAGATTCATCATCGGAGATTACAAATGCATTTCTGGGCAGGGTAACCGTTTCTGTCATAGGAGGGCGTTCTTTTTGCGGAGGGCATGCATGTATCTTGGCGATTGGTAGAGCGGTATTCAGAGACGGTAGTCAGATATCTTCATTATTTTGTAAAGTCTGATCCCTTTTTATGGGCCTAAATCTAATTGAGGGAACCCTTGTCACTTCTACCTATTCTCAGCCAACTGTATACTGCAAAATATAGCCAGAAAGACTTAATTGCCCAGCTCAAGTACTCCCGATGGACCAATGCTGAGCCTGGCTCCGGGCCTAGTAGCCCATATCACGTCCGGATGAGCGATATAAAGCCAGGGTGGATTTTCATGTACTCTCTTCAAAGTCTCCACATATGCCTTCTCCCTATTATCCCCCTTTGCTGCTCTCGCCTTCGCAAACAACCTCTGAAACTCATCGTCATGGTACCCCAGCCACCACGTACCATGCGATTCACTCGATAACTTATCGTCTAGCACCCGAAAGGTAGTGTTGGGCGTCGAGTCGAAGCAAGCGAGGTCACCAATGTTCTTCCGCAGCCCTATCGACCGTGCATACTCTGGACGATTCGTCTCGACCTCAACGTCGACTTTGAAACCAATCGCCTCTAGAGATTTCTTGACGAACTCGGTTATCTTGATAGCGTGCTCCGGCATCCACTCTGGCGTTCGGAGGCGAAGAGGTTTGCTCAAGTCGAGGTGTTTGATGAGCTCTTTCGCACGCTCGGGGTCATAGGGGTTCGGGCTTAGGTTTGTTTCTTTAAAGCCGAGATGGTGAGGGCTGACGACGGTTGCAGCTGGTGTAGCAAGACCCAAGTAGACTTCGTCGACTAGAGCTTGGTTGTCAATGGCGAGATTGGCGGCAAGACGCACTTGTGGTGAAGAGAAGACTCCCTCTGGGCAATTGAGGTAGTAGATGACGGACAAGGTGCTCAAAACTCTTCCCCACTGCAACGAGGATTGGAAGTCAAGAAGATGCAAATCGTCAATGCGTTCCAAGTTCAACGCCACATCCACTTGCCCGCTTTGCAAAAGCTTCAGCCTTTCCTCACCACTGCGGGCTGCCGTGGCAACGATCTTCCGCGGCCAGTTTGGATGATGAGCAGGATGTACTAGCTCTAGCGTTGCAGAGCCTACATTGTCTTGACGTGTAAAGTCGACAACGCGATATGGACCTGTACCAAGGATTGGCTTCCCATCGACGTCTATTCTCGATGGCCAGAAGTCATTAAGAACATTTAGCAGATCTGGGAATGGCTCTTGATGCTGAATCTTGACTACACTCTGATCCTCCGTGGTGAATATAGTGTTGGTAAAATAGCGACTGTAGCTCCAGGCCATGCCGAAGTAATCGTGTGAGTCGAGAAAACCTTTGATGTATTCGACAATGATGGGGGCATCACAAGGCTTCCCATCGTGAAAGACGGCTCCGTCCCGAATGTGGAAGATCCAGGTTCGCTGGTCGTCTGAAACGTCCCATCGATCAAAGAGCCCAGGTAGGACCTCGCCGTCTGGCTGCCATCGAATCCAAGGTTCCAAGACTAAGCTCTTAAGAGCGAGGACACTGTTATCATCCGTTACTTGCGTGGGCAGCCGGAAGTCGACATTTTTAAGAACAATGCGAAGAGTATCAGACATATTGAGTTTGAACTTGTGACTTCCAAGTTTGGCGTCACAGAGCAGATCAAGCTGAACTGGGCAGAGATCAAGCGAATCTACTTGGGATGGAGAATCTGGATGTTTGTCCTCCCGTACGCGTAAGTCACAACCTCACTCCTTTCGAGAACGTAGTAGCTCACACTTGAAAGCATGGTCGCTGCCTGCCACACAGCTACGAGCTACTTCAACCTCTGGCTCAAAGAAGAAGGATACAGCGTGCAAAAGATCAACTACTTGCCAACTGGTGGAAATGCCCTAGCAATTGTTGTGACGGTGGCTTGGGGCATGATCGCAGACCAAACCAAACAATACTACTGGCTGATCTTCTCCCTCACACTCCTAATGATCGTGGCCAATATCCTTCTTTCAGTCTGGGATGTCCCAAAATCCGCTCTAATGTTTGCTTACTACATCTCCTACGCCGGCTCCGCATGTACTCCTGTGCAGATTGTAAGTTGTCTCTCTGCACTTGAGGCCTTACGGGACAATCGGTTCTTACTTCTCACTGGTGTGAGTGGCTCAGGAAAGACAACCTTTTCAGAATATCTGATCTTCGGCCATTCCGCAGGTATCTTCCAAAAGGACAGGGACTCAGTCCCTCGCAACGAAGGCGGCGAGACACGGAAGGAGACATCGAGTGGGTTCGGAACGCTGCCATTGCTCTTCACAATCACCAATAAGCAAGATCTCGCAGATGTCGAACGGAAGCTACCGGAAATTCTAGAATCTTGGGACAGCAGAGAAAATGGAAGCGAAAACGAGGAGCTACTTTTAATATTGCATGGCAGTGGAAACTCAGGATCCGAAGGAATAAGGAGTCTAACTTCTATGATACGCGCCATTACTCCAAAGTTGCACGTTCGGTTGCTCATTCTGGGTCGAGACGATGCTATCCAAGACTGGAACCTGCCCGCCGGCTTTTCGAAGATTCAGCTACTACCACTGTTGGCCATTCAAAGGCAACAGCTGGCTCAGAAATTGTTTCTAGATACAGACATTGGTTCTGGAATCGCAGCCTCATGACCAGCTATATTTGTCTTGTCGCTTGCAGGCGGTCATGTTGGCGATACAAGCGAAGGAGCCTTGGATGCTTGGCTCGGCAATTTCTTTCCGTCTCCCGAAAAGCGCCAGGCTCTTCTACAAGCCGCATGGAGTGCATGGGTAACTCAACCATGTAGTCAACTCAAGGGCCTTGAAGAGACTAAGCAATGGCCATTCGCCTCGTGCACTGCAGTCCAAGAGCTCTTGGTGGCTGCGCAACTACAAACAACATCGTTTCACGAGATACTGCAAGTCTTTGATCAAAATGCCAAATCAGCAGTGCCCGTTGTTCGAAGTCTTCTGTGTCGGTTCTCAAAAGGAGAAAAGCAAGATAGGTTCATCCGTGAACTTCTAAATCGACATGCATACGACCTGGATGGGGAGGAAGCCCAATATGCTGCACTTGTGGTCTGCGAGTTCATAGACCCTCACAATGCACCCTTGGTCACACAAGTCGTCGCTCGTCTGCTGAAGCTGGTCAAGCTTGGAACCCTCCCATTTATCTATCGAGTTCTAGCCGGTCGCTACCTCTCGCTATTTGGAGATCCTCGCGAATTGGCTGAGTTGGTCGAAATCCCAGGAGGAACGAGCTCCTTTGGATCCTCAAATTATCCGAACTCCAGTCCTGTCCATGAGCTTCATCTCGGCCCCTTCAAAATTGGAGCGTTTCCGGTTGTGAACCGAGACTATGGGGACTTTGTGAAGCAGATGAGCCGTACTTGGCTGAGTCAAGACGGCTACGATCCATATACACAGAATGAACCAGCAACTGATCTCACGTGGCATGACGC
The DNA here is from genome assembly GCA_013363135.1 of Fusarium brevicatenulatum. NCBI lineage: Eukaryota > Fungi > Ascomycota > Sordariomycetes > Hypocreales > Nectriaceae > Fusarium > Fusarium brevicatenulatum. Next base: position 26,090 of record JABEEJ010000766.1, read on the forward strand.
CAGAGCATACTGCCAATGGCTCACCCAGAGATGGAGGGAAACAGGTAAAATAAAGCCCAACGAGACTGCACAACTACCTTCAGAGCCACAGTGGGAGAGAGCAGCCACAGGAGATCGACGTGAGTCACAGGAAGGACAGAACATTTATCCATGGGGCACCAACTTTAAAGCGAGTCTATCAAACTGCGAAGAACTGGCGCTGAACAACAAATGTGCCGTTGGACTATTTCCCCAGTCTCGCTCACCGTTCGGCTGCTACGACATGACGGGTCAAGTATGGGAATGGTGCACAACATTATGGGGAGAAGACATGGCGACGCCAACGTTTAAATACCCCTCGTCAGGCTCAGATGGTCGAGAGGATCTGGACGCCGACGCTTCAATCAGGAGAGTACTGCGAGGCGGGTGCTTTTCGAGTGGTCGAGCCAAGGCGACGTGTACTTATCGCGGAAGTCTCGAGCCAACTGGGTTTTGGAGGGGCAATGGGTTCCGCATCGTGGTAGTTTCTGAATAGTGAGAGATAGCAGAGAAGATACGAGTCAGGTTGCGGTGTAACAATCCATGGGTCTGATGACACCATCGCCTTATCCCCACCTACCGAGAGGGATAAATACTCCACACCAACAGCACATAAGAGATATTACAGCATCAAAGATAGCTACAGTTATGACAGTCCTTACTGAAGTTCAACTCTCAGGTCCCAAGGACTTGGCTCCTCTTGTGGGGAGTGGTGAGCCTATCTATGTCATTCTCACCAGCTCCAGCGATGAGGAAACCGGTGCACCATGGTGTTCTGATGTCCGGGCTGCCTTGCCATTCTTGAAAGAAACATTTGATAAAGCGGGCGGGCCAAAGGCTATCTATGAGAGCGTTGGTCCCCGGCCTGGGTGAGTGACAACTCCAATCAATGTTGAGAGCGTTGACTGACAAGACTACAGATGGAAGAAACCGGACAACCCTCACAAACTCGCATGGAAGATATCAGCTATTCCAACTGTTATTAAGTTCGAACTTCGCGACGGGGAAATAGTAGAAACTGGGAGGCTTGTAGAGGCCGAGGTATATCAGGAGGGAAAACTACAGAGCTTCGTGTCTTAAGCTGTTTAGATAATTGGCCCACTGAAGGGAGATTCGACAGGGAAGGTATTCATTAACCTGTAAAACAACAATAAGTCTTATGAGGAGCATCAAATGAATATGTTTATACATTTTATACAGTACGGGACTTCCTTGCTGCAATCTATACCATTATCCACTCATGATTCCATATTCTGCGGATTATACAACCTGCCTTTACATATAGTAGTCTTATGCATAGTCCTTTGTCTGTTGATCACACCAATCCCAAAAATCAGCCGCAACCCCACTACCGCCATCCTCTTTGGTCTTCAAGCTCTGGACAAGATCCTTCCTCGGGCTCGGGTGCCATCTTCCCCAAGGAATACCATACCTACCACCATGCTCAAGCTTGATCTCTGTGCTAACACCAGCCCAGAGTTCCGAGTATGCCCCTCGCTTAGGTGGATGTAGAAAGACTTTGTTCGGTACTCTGAGATGCCACGGCACGCGGTCCCAGATATTAGTTGATAGGTTTCCAGGGTTCTGGCAAATGCAAATGATTCCATCTGCACGCACACGTCTGTCGAATTCGGAGGCGAGGAACCAATTTCCTGTCTTTGAAATTGTGTAGTTGTGCGTTGGGTCTTTGCTTTGTTTGCCCGTAGTGAGCTCATCCAGCGAAATACCGCCAGGAGGTGCCATCATGTCCATTACACCTGAGCCAGTGAAGATGACTCGTGTTGAAGGACCAGGGTTATTCTTTGCTGTTTGCTTCAACACGGGGAGCAGGAGCTTGGTGAAAAGACATGGTGCCAAGCAGTTTACTCCCATCTGTGGCTCGTATCCTTGGGCAGTAACTTCATCAGCCGGCGCGGCGCTAATACCTGCGTTATTCCATAACACGTCGAGACGAGTTTCCTGAGCGACAAAGGCTGATGCACAGGCTGCCACAGAGGCAAGGTCATTGAGATCAATTTGAAGAGTCTTGAGGTTGCCAGTGCTCTCTGGGTATGCGGCCTTGATGGTCTCGATAGTCTTTTGTGCTTTGGTGGCGGACCGGGCTGGGAGATAGACTGTGCCTCCTTTGGAGTAAAGCATATTGACCAATTCTAGGCCGACGCCATTAGTGCCACCCGTCACCATAAAAACTTTGCCTTCTAGTGAAGGAACATTGTCTTCAGTAAAAGTAGGCTTCGGCGGGAATAGTTGCGTCCAGGCAGCTTGCATGATGGTAGATCGAGAAAATAGTGACGGAACGCCGGGCACAAGTAAAATAAGTTGGGATTCTGCCTTGAATGAAGTTTGCAGGAAGGAAAAGTTATTATTCTTTTTATATGTGAACATGTTTCAGCTTATCAGTCCTACTCTGTCGTTTTCCTTCATGAATTCTGACACTGGTCATTCAGACTGTCAGATTGAAGGAGCCGAGAGTATTTGTGGTCAGAATGCACCCTTGGCGTCAGCGCTCTTTCAAAACTCCCAGATCACGGATAAAGCAATGGAATTGGGGCTACTAATAAGTAATCTATCGTTCAGCTTTGCAGAGATGCCAGAGTTAAAGGCCTTTCTGCCCGCTGAGACCTCCAAAAGTTAGTCGTCTGAAGTATCCCACTATCCATCAAAAACCACCACCGCTTCGCAAAAGACTCGCCAACCTCCCAACCCATCGGGTCCCACGGTACCGTCCCCCATACTTTCAAGCTTCCATACTGCATATCGCGTGCAAACTCCTCTTCATTGATAATAGAGAGGGACTTGAGTAGTTTGTCCCGCAATGATGCCCATGGCAGCATATCTAGGTATGACAGGTGAGGGACGCTCTTTTGTAATTGAGTAGGCGCTATATTAAATGGAAGACTGTCGGCCAGGGCTCTAATGTTGAAGCCTGGTATTTGCTGGCAGTTGAGGTCGAGACGCTGGGCAATGACGGCTAGGGCGGTGGCGGCGGTGAGGTCGGTCAAGATAAGGTAATGACTATCCATTGTAGGCTGCTCGGATGTGTATTGGGTATGAAAGAGGCTTGCATCAAACATCTCTGTAACCGCCATGCTTGAGCCCTCTGTAGATGACTGCCCGGGACTAGAACCCGCATCTCTTCTCACAAGGGCCCCCGCAGCCTCATTGACCTCATACTGTGCCGCTTGCTTCTGTTTTCCAGCAAGCCGTGACCCTAGAGTAAAATCAGTTAAGCCATTATGCGTATGACCGCTATCGTAGGACATACGCCTAGCTCTCTGGGACAGCCTGTTCTGGATCCGCTTTCGCTGGGCAGGGTCTGGTACAGCAGTCCAATCATCCTCCGTAGACTTCACAAATGGTTCCCAGTTGGGCTTCATGGTGAATAAATCGCTTGAGTCTGGGAAAAGTTGGAAGAACGCTAATGTGAAAGAAAAAAGATGACGAGTTCGGTCGAGAAAAGATGACAGACGGCTGCTGATATTGTCAACTTTCTGACAGTCAGACTTGTCAGACTGCATAACCGAGATGAGTCGCCCAATCATAAGCCGGGCTTGTCAATATAGAGTTAGACACCAATCCTTGAAGGACGTCAACTTACCAAGAGAGGATAGGATCGGTTTGCAAAGCTTGAACGCCCAGCATATTGGTAAGGAGAGGACCAGGAAACTTTCGATCACTGAGATATATTTTTCCGATGTGTCTTGAACATGAGCCAATTGCTCCTCATGATCCTTGAGTACTTCGATGAAACCTTACAATTGAACACAGGATGACTCTTACCATCTCAATCAGTTCAAGACGGCACAGCTATTCTTTTCCTCTTTATTTTCCGACAACAAGTGTACTTTAGCAAAGTCCATATCCCACCGGTTTTGAAGCTGAGCCAAGTTCTAATCGAAGGCTAATCTATGGGGGGCATAGTCGTCGGATTAGCTCTAAAAGTATGACACTCCCCAACTGTCCATGAACATGCTCCTCGAAAGCATTTCGTAGTGTAAAAGCAACACGTATGTACTCGCCAATGTCTTTAGCTTTAAGACCTTGTCTTTTACTATGCTCTGCCTCCCGCACCTGGTCCTCATCCCCCTCTTCATCATCGTCTTCACCCTCATCTTCACCTTGATACTCTCTTAACCCATTCAAAGCCTTGGCTACGTCCACCATGCGCTGGCTAATTATGGCCCCTTTCTCGACTAACATCCGAACTATATCGCCATGACCGTTATCAATCGCTCGTAGCAGTGGACCACCACTATGTGACCCTGGCCGAGCATCGACGTCGATATCGGGCGCCTTGAGAAGTCTGTCAACGCACAAGAGATTTCCCCGAGAAGCTGCATCCGATAGCGGGGTTTGGTGAATTTGATTTTGGGCATTAACATCCGCCCCATGTTCGATCAGGATACCAACCATCTCCAGATTGCTCCATCTACATGCGTAATGAAGCGGGGTGTTCAAATCACCGTCACTAGCGTCAGCATCTGCCCCTGCATCAAGAAGCGCAATCGCCGCTTCGGTTCTGGATTCTTTGACGGCCCATCGTAGTGCTGTGTACGTAGAACCGCTACCAAAAGGATTGAAGGTCTCATCCAGGTTGGCTCCGCTTCTAATAACCTCAAGAAGCGTATTCAGATGCCCGCCGAATGTTGCTAGATGCAGTGCAGTCCGCCCTTGTGGGTCTTTCTCGTTTATACTAAGGCGGAGACTGTTGATGACATCTTCGTTGCCTTCTCGAGCTGCCAAGTGGATAGGAACTCTACCGAAGTTGTCCCTAGCAAATTGATCCGCGGGCTGCCTAGGATGGGAAACCAAGTCAATAACCATGTAAACCGTCATTTTGGCAGCGGCGCAGTGCAGAGGTGTTATCCCATCAACTCCTGATATGTTAGTATTTGCACCTTTTTCGACAAGTCTGTCTGCGGCATCGGGGTTGAAGTTCCAGATGGAATAATGTAGTGGAGTCCAGCCTCGGATATCGGTAGCATCAAGATCAGCCCCCTTGGAGAGCAAGCTATCTATCCAGTCGGGCGCTTCATAATTTTTCCAAACTGCAACATAGTGAAGCGGGGTCCATCCAAGAATGTCCCGAGCTCTAACGTATTTCTCCAGATCGTCTGGTGTGTCTCCAAACGCCACTTCTGATTCAGTATGATCGTCATGTGAGGGAAACCTCGTTTGTCTTTCAAAACGAAACCGCTCATTTTTAGTGTCAGGTCTGGCAACTAGATCGTGTAGCCGTGTAAAATCGCAATTCTTGATCTCGTCTTGCCTTCGATCACTGTATCCGGGAGATTCAGAGTCCTCGCTCGTAGAGCGACTTTGTCGCGCATATAGCATCTCCAGATCGTCCCAGATCAGCTGGTAGGGTCTCCTGCTGAGTCGGAGCGACAACTTCTCATGGATTGGCTGTGTCTCATAAAATTGATTCCGCCCGCTTTCTGGTATCTTAGGCAACAGTGTTATGGTTCGCCTGTACTCAACTGCTATCGCAGCCGTTCTTCTGAAGGTAAAACTGTCCTCACGAAACTGGCTTGAAAGGTCCAGTAAGGCGCTGTAAGACTCATAAGCGGCTTCCCAATTTGAGATCTTCTCATGCTGAAGTGCTTGTCCAAAGACTGTTTCAACAACAGAATCCATTTCCCCAAGGCGTGCATAAGCGTGAAGGGGAGGGATAAGAGTGAGGTAGACATGATCCAAGTCCATCAGACCTGAGATTCTGATAGCTCCTGCCAGCCTATCAAGGCCAGTGCCACGAAGCCGGATATTATTCCATTCTCCCGGTATGACTGATCCCACTGCCTCCATCTCTGAATGCTGATCGATCGGAGATTTCATCTTGGACACCGCAGCCCATAGAAAAGCTTGAAATATGTGTCTAGCAAAAAGCTGCTCTAAAGTGTCGTTGGACTGAATGCAGAAAAAGTTTGCCGGGGAATGGGTCGGAGGAGCCAACTCATCTGCAGAAGTCTCCTCATCTCCGCTTTCGAGTTCACTAGAATCTTTGGCATGCTCACAATGTTCTTCTTCTTCTTCGTTTTCGAATTCATCCAAATTATCGCTGTTGGCATGCCCATACTCTCCCTTTCGGTCTGAGTATTCAGCCTTGTAATGGCCTTCACAGAACTTCGTGCCGATAACTCTCCATACCTCGCCATATCGTTCTCGGATTTGACTATCTTCAATTTCCTCCGGTTTGGGTGCGTCTGTTGGCAACCACCAATCGAAAGCCTGCTTCAAAGCCTGTGTATGCTCTCCCAGAAGTATCAGACCACCCCTGACTTGTGAACTTCTTTTGCGAAACCATTCATCATTGTCCTCAGTCTTTGATGTTTCAGCAGTGCTTGAAGCTATCTCTCGCTCCTTGTCTATTGAGGCTAGCCACAAGGACAAAACCGAATCAAGTTCATCGACACGTGCTTTCCATAGCCCCTTTTCAACATTCAATTGCATAGAGACTGGAAGCAACTTCGATTGCTCGTTTCTAGCGCGTGTCTCGACCTGAATGGTCCAGACCCAAGCGAGGGAGTCAGGGGTAGTCCACGGGCATAAAGTATTCATCGTGACTTCGATGGCTTCAGCAAGAGAGCTCGCTTCTTTTGAAGCCGGGCCACGCCATCCGGCAAGATGCGCTAGATGTTTTCGAATTTCCAAAGTCTCTTGGGCTTCATTGTCCCGTCTTTCCACCAACAGAGTACTTGCATCGGGGCTATCGCCTTCAGCTGGTCTTGCGACGTTCCCATCCCGTGATAACTCAGAACAGGCACCACTCTCCGACCCACCATCCCCTTTCAAAACCACGGTCCAGGTTCTGCCTTTGGATAGACCGAAGTCAAATCTATTAACTTCGCCCACCTGTCCATCTCCCAGACATAGCTTTGGGTCGCCCAGGGCCAGAGCAAGTCCATCAAGCTCGAACCTGTCCCTCAGCTCTAACCAATTTATTGGTGCCAGGAAGCCTAGACGGACGAAGGCTCGAAGCATTGTCATAATTATGACTGCGATGAGTTGGCCCACCGACGCTGACCAATGCATGGCTCTAAGGCCGATAAACTGGATTATGAATCCGGCTAGACAAACCCCTGTTGCAATAACAGTGAGGTTTACAGCTGGGCCTGAATTCAAATTGGAAGGTGAAGATGTATCTTCTTTGTCATCGGATTGACCGGACGTTGAGCGCGCATCATCGAGTAGTGACCCTGCCGACGATTTTGGATTTGGCCTATCATTCGATTTCTTACTCGTACCCCTTTGCGAAGTGACGACGACCTGTGGACATCTTCGAGGATATAAAGCGTACGATCCGAAGATCTGATCACTTACAATCTGCTGCTGTTGGAGCCAAACCATCCTTACTTCGCGACCTGGCGCCGGTTCATATTCCACTTCCGTTGTACTCCGATCGACAACATGGGCACAAAGAAACATCCCCAAAACGAGGACTAGCGTACCACCTGCTGCAAAAGGAAAAGCATACCCGAGAACTGGTTTGTCGTCTTTTTTGAATTTCAGAGTTGGATAGTAGGTAATGAAACTGAAGTATACCAACACTCCAAGCTGAAGTAGGATGCCAAAGCTTGCAACAATGTACAAATGACCTCGGCCGACTTTGTGATGACGATTCAGTGTAATATTTGGGGCATGTGTTGTAGTGTTCCTCAGGACAATCAGCTCCGACGCCGGCGCAGGCTTTGGTAATTCCGGTCCTCGAGATTCAAGGGGTATTGGCGTGGGGATTTCTACATCCTTTCTCTTTCGGCGCCACCTGATACTGTTCCAAAGGTTTTTCGTACTACCGTGGGAGCACTGACTGCTATGGTCGGAAGATCGAGGCTCTGTTTTGATCCATCTAGATAGGGTAAATGCGCCATTGATATTTGCTTTTCTTTTATCTCATTATTCGTTAGCTCTCAGTAGAAACTTGAACCCAATTGCAGGAGAAACTTACCCTGTTCTATCACTAGGCTTTGTTCAATGGCTTCACTCAGCTTCATGAACCTGATACGTTTGATCGTCCCGCCACTATTCACTGGCGCAAGACAGATAAACTCTGTGACAGGGGCTTTTCCTTGGCATCTGACCACATCCATTTTGTTCCATAGCTCACAGGTTTCCTCAGATGTAGATGACATGAGCTCCATCTCTGCAGATGACAAATTCTCTCTTGATCTTCCTATGATGGCTTTGAGCCAGGCCGGTCCGTCAACTCGGATTGCACTAACGATAGTTGTGATGATTCCAAGAGGCGCTACGGCTAAGATGATGCAGTCGGCCCAGCCCATGGACTGGCTGAGAAACTGCATCGTTACCCGCTCCCCAAACAGCGCAAGTAATCTTTTCAGAGTCAGTAGCCACCCCCTATAGCTTTCGGAATAAGGACTTACGGGGCAAGGTCAGAGAATAGGTTGTTGCTGAAGTCATCGCCAGAATCCGCCAGGGTGGGAACAGAAAGAAATGCAAAGCATAAAAGAGGATAGCTACCAAGAAACAGCATTTTGTGAAACTTCTGGACGTCCCGTAGATGATGTGATGGTAGTGGATAGGGAGGAAGGCGTTCTGTTAGCGAGGTGCACCTAAATGGTCGATACAACAGAAAGCTTGTGTCTAAGTCTAAGACTAGTCTAACTTGACACTGCTAAGTTTAAGCTTGAGGAGCAGACGAAGGATGAAGATCCAGTGGCGCTGGAAATGAGGGGTAGTAATTGCCACGGCGGCTTTGCTTTTTGCCTTTCGCAAACCGACCAACAAAAGCTGAACTGCGATATGCCTTAAGAAGACCGCATGCATGATAAGCGAATCATCTTGTTTTATTATTCGCTTCCCCACCCGGAGTAACCAATCGCCCGTGCATGTATAGCATGTATGTGACCGAAAGCCCGACTTTCAACCCCCTTGTCCAATATTGAGGCCTGCTACCGCGGATGCCGGATTGCGGATCTTGGCAATACGCCGCTGAAGCTGACCTTCAGCTCGAACATCAAACTAACATATCGAACTAACATATCGATACATCCCTCGTCCGAGTCTTTAGCCGGAATCAGACCGTATCTTTGAACTCGGCGAACAGCTGAGGCAGAAATGTAGCCAAATCTTCATTGTATCAGTTATTGTAACAATGTCCCAGGGGGAGAGAACTCACGCGACATCTCAACCGCGCAATGAACGCTGAGATCATGTCCTTGAGTCTCTCCGAAGACATCAAGGAAGAATCGGGATCGTAGCTCTCGCTGTCCATCATCCTTTCGGCGGATCTGATGCATGAGGTAGGAGTTACCAGTGACGTTGGTAGTATGTCCTAAAAAGGTCAGCCAGAAACAGGAACCTGAGGAGGTCACCCACCACTGTTAATATGAGCAGTAACGATTGTATCTATGCCCTGGGACTCGAAGGCACTAGCATTGAACCCTAGAGTTGCAGGGTCCACGAAGTTGACGGTCAGTTTAGTTGCAAAGTTACCAATGAACTCGTCTATCCAGGAGAATGATCCGATGTAACGTTCGGGTAAGGTCTTGTTACTCCAGTCAATCGCGTTCGGACTCCGGTAAGCATATTGATGAGCGACTGGATGCCAAAGTTTATACCTGCTTTGACGTTAGCCTTGAGTAAAGCATATAGCAAGGAAGAACCCATACCTTTGAGGGTCAACAAGGTGCCATCCAAACCACCAGTCATACATCTCTCCCGTGACTACAAATAGTTAGCACCCATGTTCCTATACCCATACTTCAATTTACCATTGCCCAAATCAGTACGGACGGCTATCATCAATTTGTTATCGTCGCTCACAGCCCAGCCGTTCTCCAACTGCAAGTATCCGGGCTGAGTTAGATAATGAGCTGCCTCTTGAGGCTTGAAAGCTAGAGCAATAGTCAGCAGGGACGCAGAAATGATCTGAGGGCAACATACTGAGACTGCTGGCACAGGGGCTTTCAGTAATCCCCTTTTGCACTTCATCCGAGATTTGCTTCACAGCAGGTTTCCAGTACTTGACAAACGGCCGAGACCAGTCTTCCTCCTTGTAGCCCAGATAGTACAGCGACGTATTGGACTGGTAAGGCGCTACGTTAACGGACGTCGAGTTCTTGGACAAGGTGTTGAGTGGAATAGGTGAGTAATGTTTTCCACCAGGAGGATTAGCAGCGACCTGCGCCAGGCAGGACGATGCAAAGGCGAGCACTGGAATAAGTTGTTTCTTCATGGCGCTGTACGAAGGGTGTAAGGCGAGAGGACTCTATGGTCTTCGGGACATCGAGAGGATTTAAGTAGGAGGACCTGCTTTTTATACCACAGGCTCCATGTTAAAGATCAACAGTGATTCGAATCTACCCATGACTGAATCACAATAGTCCAAGCGTCTCATCTGATTCGTTCCCGATTACTCAGCGGTTGAACAGCAAAGTCCGCGGAGATATCCACAGAAGTGTTCGAGTCAGGCGGGTCGCTTCACTTAGCCCCCTTGAGATAAACAGATGCGAGAGCCCCATTCGCATATTGAGTTCATACCCATGCGAAAACTACTATAAAAAGAGAACTTTCTCCAGTATAATAAACTACTACCAGGATATCTCATCTCAAACGAATAACAGAGCGCTCAAATCTCCACTACGATGCATACCCGAAGGTGACTGCCGACTCACTATCTCCTGACAAGACCAAACACGGAGTTATATCGCAAAGTAATGGCATACCACGATTTAATGAATGAACTCACCGAATCTATTGGGAAGACTAATTATATAGTTAAATTATGTACATAGTAAAGGAATTCGAGGCAGATAGTATGTGAGTATGCTAATTAACTTCCTCGAATGTCACTGCGTCGAGGTTGGCACCGACATTGGCACAGTTGAATCCAAAAGTAACGCTAACATAGTCATACTGAGACAGCATCTCCTCCGTAAGCGTGCAAGTTGTATCCAGCCGCAGCCAGGTGTTCGCAGCGCCGACAGGGCTGCCTACTACAGTTGAGTCCTGAATGAAATCCAAGTAGATTGGGTCTCCAACGGTACAACCAAGGGCAAATGTATTGCATCCATCGCCAGTGACGCTACTAGTATAGTAGTCGACGCGGATGGAGCCAGCGAGTCGGTAAGAGGCTGCTTTGAGGTCTTTTGTCTCGATCGCCTGGTAAATGTAGTTCGCGTATGAACCTCCGTTTTCAATTCCAAATTCGAGTCGTCCAGAAGCGGGTCCTTCGAAGGGACTGGTGGTGTCGCGGTCAACGGTCTCGGGGCCAATCGATAGCCAAGGCGCAGTAGTATCGAGATCGAAGCTGCTGTTGATGAGAAGAGGCGTTGGGTCTGCATCTGCTGCTGTAGTCGTTGTAGCAGTCTCGGTGGCGATTGTTGAGCCCTCGGTTGACGTGGCCTCTGTAGTCGCTTCAGTGGTAGTGATTGCCATACTAGTCTCAGTATTGGTGGTAATCGTAGTAGTGTCGGTGTTGGGGATCACGGCAGCCGGCTTGAGCTCAACAGAGTCGAGGTAGGCACCCGAATTAGAACAGGAGAAGCCAAACACAACGCTGAGGTCGGCATCTAGAGCTAGCACCTCATCGGTGAAGGTACACGTAGTCTCTATCAGGGCCCAGGCACCGGCGGAATTCTCAGCGCTTGCTCGCATCAGCGAAGCTGACACGACAGACGAGCTGTCCCCAGATCCAATGAGGCAAGCGGTGATGATGGTACTACAGCCGTCGCCGCTTTGACTATAGCTATCAACGCGGGCACGGCCTTGAAGGTTATATGAGCCCGCCTTTAGTGCCTGCTTGTTGATCTTTTGGATAATAAGATCGGCATACTGGGCCCCACCGTTGGCTTGAAACTGGACTTTACCAGAGGCTGGGCTCTGGAAGCCGCTGCCGAGGACCAAGGTATCTCCATGCTCCGTTAGCAACTGCCAAGGGGCAGTTGTGCCATCTTCGAAGCCAGCGTTGGTGAGAAGAGGCTCTTCGACTGTCGTTGTTGTCGTGGCGCTTTCGGTAACAGTCGTTGAGGCTTCGGTGCTGAGAGCCTCTGTAGTAGCATCAGTGGTCGCGGTCGCTGTCTCACTTTCGGTCATAGTCTGGCTCTCAGTGATCGAAGTGCTGGTCTCAACATAAGTAGAAGATCCAGTGGTTTCGGTGGCAGCCGTAGTGATGGCCTTGGTGAACGACGGCTTACAGGGGCTTGCATTGGCCACTGAAGACAGGGCTGCAAAAGCAGCAACAATCAACTTGTTTGAAACCATCTTGCGATGATCTCGATGGAACAAAACAAACGAGTGTGAGAGGTAAACAGAAATGAGCGAATGGATCCAAGGCGAATTCAAGACATGAGCGCAAATCGGGCGCTTTCACCCTTTTTATTCTGTATTTAATTAAAATGACGAAGGGGTCTGGACTCAATAGTTTGACCACACGGGCCATTAAGACAGACTTCAGCTGCACTTGAGCATATTTTACAGCGCCACTACTGGATTGGTTGCAGTAGCGCCTCAATAGTCTCAAAAATTCGCGACCGCCAAGATCAATAATGCACTTACTTAGCTGTTTCAAGAGTGGCCTTTGTCAGTTAACTACCTAGAACCTTTTATAACAAGGCGGGAAGAAAAGAGAAGTTTAGAGTAGTCGGAATAGCCACTACGTCAGCCGTCAGAGTATATCAACGCATTGCCTGAAAAGATGCAAATTGCAAGTATATACAGTCTATATAACCTCTAGACTCTAGCACAATGACCCAGTATTTTACCAGGCATAATTAGAAATACAGTGAACTATGGTCGTGCCATCAGTATTACAATCATTTGCAATTTGGCGCAGATGCGAGCTCGGGACACATAGTTGAAACTTGGTCAATCGTCAAGATGGCTATAAGACTTGTATAATATTGACCTTTACCCCTCTATCCCTCCCTACTCACAACATCTTCCACTCCGTCAAGTAGATCGAATTTCTTGAACTGTCTCGCAGGAACGCGTCTCTGGAAAAGGATGTCCAGCTCCTCAAATGTACGACCTTGACTCTCGGGAAGCCGGAAATAGCACCAGACAAGACACACAAGACTTATTCCACCAAAGAGAAAAGCCGTCTTGCTACCCCAATTGGCCTCATCAGTGTTGAGCATCAAAGGCATGACGATTGTGAACACAACGGAGGCAGCAGCCTGCACTGCTGTAGTCACAGCAATGGTCTTTTCTCTAAGACGAGTTGCTGAGATCTCGGAAATGATAACGAAACAGATGGGACCGACTGTCATTTGGTACACGAAGGTCCAAATATCCATCAGCGTGGCAGTAGCCCATATAGCACCCGTGGTGCTTGAGATGCTGAGGAAGCCGATGATGAATAGGAGAGTGGTCATGACCATCATGCCCGCATTATAGATCGTGCGTCGACCAAGCTTGAACTATATACTTCATGAGCTGATGCGTTGAAAAACTAGGACTGGCGATTATACGTACCCAGTTCAGTAAGAACCATGAGAGGACCGTACCAGTAAAGCCCAGAGCGGTGTTACCAACACCCACTAGAGTACTCAGTCAGCATGTCTGTAGTTTTCGGCTTTAAGAACACGTACTGTTGAAAGAATCAGAGGGATCCAGGCCGGCTTTTTGGAAGAAGTATGTTGCGTATCCAATAAGCGGATTACCACCAATGACCTGGATTAGGTAGACCATAACTGAGATCTCGGTGCGAACCAAATTCGCACTCTTGAAGCACTCCAACCACGACGTGGACGACTCGATTTCTTGCTCCAGAAGATCTGTCTGTTCGATACCCACAAGAGCCTTGTCGATGTCTGGTCTGTTGGTCGGTGAGGACAGGCCCATGAGCGCGGCACGTGCTGCCTCACGTCGACCTTTGCGAACCAACCAGTACGGACTTTCAGGTGCAAAGGGTAGACCAGCGAGAAGGATCGTTGGCCAGACCCATTGGATCGCAAAAGGGATCTTGTACGCCCACTCGTCCATACGAGTCTCTACACCAGCCGCGCAACCTTGGGCAATAAATTGGCCGATCACGAACGCCATGTTTATGGATGTGGTGAGGAAACCTCTCAGTGCCAGTGGACACACTTCTGAGGCGTACGTTGGTGCAATGACGACGTAGAATCCATAAGCCAAGCCGCCGAGAATCTCGCCCGCACAGAGCATGCCAATACTTGTGGAGAAGAACTGCACAAAGACTAAGGCAATGGACCAGACGCAGCAGATAGCTAATGTCTTCTTTCGACCAAACATCTCGAGGGGATAACCACTGGCAAGTGCTCCAAGAACCTGGCCGATTGGATTACCCATTCCAAGAGCTGTCTGCCACGGCGCAGAAATCTCATAGCCGTCGCCGCCATGAACCCGCTCACCATATTTTGTTTGAAATGCGGGCAGGGCGTAGAAAGAAGTGATGATCTGGGCATCAAAGCCAGCCATTATAACGGCAATCCCGAAGAAGAGAGCCCAGAAGACGGCCCATGGATACTGGCGGACTGCCTCACGGAAGCCAAGGTTGTGCTCTTCGACGGTGAGGTCGCGGGTAGCGTCGATCTCAAGGAGCTCAGATCTCTTTAGGTCTGCCACGTCATGGTTATCTCTATTGGCTTCTTTGTCTATGGTTGCCATTTTCAAAAATGTAGTATGATGTAGATGGTGGGGGTCTGACAATGGCAAGAGGAAGTGGTCCGCCTATAATGGCGAAGAACGGTATTAAGTATCCATCGAAGATGAGTACACCGAGAGATATCTGGCTTGCTTATCCTTATCACCAGTTCTGCAGGGACCAGCCCAGAACTGTGATACCAGTAGCACCCCGCAGACATGCGTGCGCACGAGATAGCATTTCATTTCCCTATCGATAAAATGTAACACGCCAATGCAACGTTTCTTGGCCCCTTACGATAAGTAGTCAAGAGTTACGTAGAGAAGGATCGTACTAAAATGCGGGGAAAGATATCGGACAGGGTTTACCGGCATTCGCACCGACCGTTTGCCGGATATTGTGCCTGAACCGGGTTAATTTGGCTTCTCGAAGATATCATCCATAAATGTGCAAGACTCCTTCGTGCTCATTGATACTCTCTATCTTGACGCTAGACAACAGAATCAGGCCAGCCAGCTCACCAATCCGACCCCTCTTACACTACAGCCACCAGGTACGACACAAGATGGTTGCAACCGGCTCTCTCTCCGGTCCTCTATTCTCGCCGGCCCTGATTGGAACCGATGTTGTGACATCCTTTCCTGAAGGTTACACTATCCGACCTTTGGAGCGAGGGGATTATGCAAAGGGATTCCTTGACTGCCTCGGCGTACTCTCTGATGTCGGGGACGTGTCCCAAGATCGCTTCGAGGAGAGGTTCGATTGGATGAAGACACAGGGCCAAGGGGTGCATCACCACGTGGTCATCGAGCATGAGAAGCGAGTTGTCGGAACCGGCGCCCTTATCGTAGAGAGGAAGTTGTAGGTTTTCTAATTGGCTAAGAAGGCGTCTGCATTGTCTTGATGCTAACCTCGTTTCGGCAGTATTCATAACCTTGGCTTAATTGGACATATCGAGGAAATCGCGATCAGGAAGGATTTCCAAGGCAAAGGTCTTGGTCTGAAGCTACTGACTAGCCTCTCATCTATTGCTAAGAATGTCGGGTGCTACAAGACGACTCTGGGGACGAGTCCGGAGAACGAGCCGTTCTATGTCAAATGTGGCTACAACAAGTCGGGCAACATCATGAACCAGTATTTCGAAGAGCCCAAGGAATCCTATTATCGGGGATAAGCCCGAGAACCCATCATTCTCAATAGTACAGTCGTAGCTATTCTAATCGATATCAATGGTGATCTCGACTCAAACAAGCTAGTTAGATAGGCGCCGGCCTTTTCCCGAAGTTTGCCGGTTCGCCGGTTTATCGTCTCACCGACTCGAGGTCGATCTCTTGCAAATTGATAAGAGCTAATTGGGCCCTAATGAGTTTGTCAAATTGCATTCTCCATATCTGCAAATCATTAATGCGGGGAAAGTTATTATCTGGTGGCTGCAATGTGACAAGCTACCAAAGCCGAACATCCGTAGTTACGTATTAAAAGGGAACCCTTGCTAACGAAGCATCTTAACACTATTGAAGGTAGCTTGCAATTGGTATCAAAGCCATTACCTGCAATCTAGAATATCTTGGTATCTGCCTGTTAGTTAACCATGGCACCCCATGCCGAGCAGGATGAGTCTACCCAAGGCATCACTCGCCTCCCACCACCAGAACGTCCAGCCTTTTCTGTCTCGCCACCACGTCTACTAATCATCGGCGCTGGGAACCGTGGCAAGGCATATGCCGAGGCTATCAAGAATTCGAGTAATGGCGTTATCGTGGGCGTCGTAGAGCCTATCGCACTCAAGAGACGGCATCTCGGTCGCAAATACATCTGGGGTACGCGGGAGCCAGCTCCTGGAGAGGAGTTCCGCGACTGGCCAGAGTTCGTTCAATGGGAGCTTAGCCGACGGCAAGCAGTCGCTTCTGGGGCTACAGGCTTGCCTGAGGGTGTTGATGCTGTCTTCATTTGCGTCCAAGATGGCATGCACAAGGATGTTGTCCTTGGCCTTGCACCGCTGAAACTACATATCATGTGCGAGAAGCCTCTAGCGCCCAATCTGGAGGATTGTATGGCTATCTATAAGAGCCTTTCGCCCGATCCTTCCGGAACCCCAGAAAAGCTATTCGCTATCGGCCATGTTCTTCGTTACAGTCCTCACAACATGATGATGAGGAAACTTCTACTTGAGGACAAGGTCATCGGAGACATCATGGCTGTTAATCACACAGAGCCAGTGGGCTGGTATCACTTTACACATAGTTACGTCAGGTAAGCTGTTAGCTGATGGGTTTACATAAGTGATAAAGGCTAACACTGTGCTAGAGGAAATTGGCGTAATGAAAAGGCAGCAGCTCCATCACTCCTTGCCAAGTCGTGCCACGATATGGACATCCTCTACTGGATTTTGGCAGCCCCGCCTCCCGGCTCTGACAAGCCAACCCATGTTCCCAAAGACATAAGCTCTTCTGGATCCCTGCAATATTTCAGAAAGGAAAGAAAGCCTGTGGAAGCTGGAAACGCCACAAATTGCTTATCATGTGCCTATGAGCCATCTTGCCAATTCTCGGCCAAGCGGATTTACACAGGGGCTGATCTCAAGAGTCAGCAACAAGAGCACTTTTGCACGGTCGTCGCACCGGAAATTGAAGACTGTATCCCAAATGGTGGACCAGAAGCGGCTAAGAAGGCTGTCCTCTCCAAACTTGCGGAAGACTACTCGGAAGACACCCCGGCAGACGAGGTTAGCAAGAGAAACACCTTTGGACGCTGTGTGTACGAATGTGATAACGATGTCTGCGACAATCAAGTTGTAACACTTTCTTGGGACGCCGACCCAATCGCAGCCCCGGGCGAAACACCTCTGCAGGCTCTTAGTGGCAGAGGCAGCAAGACAGCTACATTACATATGGTTGCGTTCACAGAAAAGATCTGTACCCGGTTCACGCACATCTACGGTGTCCACGGAGAGATGTACGCCGACAGTTCCTCAATTACAGTTACAGACTTCAGAACGTGCAAGAAGACGGTTCACTACCCACACATTCCTGAGGGCGGTGGCCATGGTGATGGAGATGAAGGTTTGACGAGGCAGTTCGTGCTGGCGGTTGATCGGGTAAAGAACCATGGTGAGAAGGTATCAACGGCTCAGCGGGATTATATCAAGTGCAATTTGAAGGATGTTATTATGAGTCATAGTATGGTATTCGCTGCTGAGGAGGCAAGGAAGGGAAAGAAAGTTATAGATTTTCCCGAGTGGTTTGAGAAAGAAGTCATGATAAAGCTAGGCACGTAAATGCTTCGAGCACAGGCATAGGAGGAGGATGACCATATCTCGTTTCTCTAATAAGCTCACATACATATGTGCGAGGCATGTCTACTTGTCATGACTGAACATATTCCTGGCCTCTAGCCAAGCAAAGGGCCAAATGGGCAGCGCCTGTCACAACTTGTGTTGCAGGCTCCATAGGTGGATAGACCTTATTTCGGAGACCTTCAGGTAGTTTCAACTTGATCTCCCGTAGGAAGTATTCCGATGTGCAGATTTCTCCTCCAAGTATGATCCCCTTTTGAAGATTAGCATGTAAATAGGAAACGGGTCCTCAAACATACCTCAATAGGACTGTTAGATTTTCCAAGAGTATCGCCTATTATATGAGCCATCATGGCCGTAATGCCATCTATGACGGGCTGAAAACAAGACAAGATTTCGTCATTTTTGTAAGTCATATAACCACCCCTGATCCCTGCTTCAGGGAATTCTGCTTCAAGCCCAACATCGATATCCCATTCTTGCCCGTTGTTTCTGAAATCTAACATGATGCGTCCCTCAAAATCACTGACACACTTTGTAGACACTTTGTTGGCTATTCTGGAGGCAGTTGGAAGTCGCATGCGGCGGACTCGAGTCCGCACTATTTTGGCAAAGTTTCGTGCTATTAGAGCAGGCCTGGGAACATTTAGACAGTGTAACAGAGAGGCAAAAGGAACTCACCCTGTCTTCTTACTGAACACAAACCAAGAAGCGAAAAAAGGCGGTTCTTGCAGAAGCACACAGGAGGACATCTGTACTATCTTTTTCCCAAAGTGAGCAAAGATAAATGGATTTTGCTGTTCTTTGCTAAGAGAATATCTTAGCATCGCATCGTGTATTGATGCTTCAGCTTGACTGAGGAATGACACGCGTGTATCACTTTCGTCTCTTAAATATCCCGCTCTTAGAAGAACACCTTTCCATATCGTTTTATCCTTATCTGCCCAGATGTCTGGCCAGGTAAGAATCCAATGGATCCTCTGCTCGTGCTCCGAGAATTTGTTTCCTATGCGTTGCTGCAATTGAGTTCCAATGGCACGCCTGACCTCATAAAGGAAATCGGCTGAGACATCTGCAGCGTTAAGACCAGGAGGCGGCCTCGGAACTGACTCTTCTGTCTCTTGGGCCAAGAGCAGAGGAAGACATTCAATCTTCTGGACGCCTGGCTTCGGATGTCCAGTCGGCCCAATGGCGTTAGTAATGTCATGGCCCCAGCCAACTACCTTATTGTACTGGTCATAGTAGATAACAGTCGGAACCTAGAAAGTTAGATATCATTCAGTGAGCTTCTATTAGATAATTTACCGATGATTTGCTGTAGGAGCCCGCCCCAGGCCACTCCCTGAGTAGCTCTGATATCGGGTTCCTAAGGTCGTTGACAACGTATGCAACCTTAGTACTGGCAGCTTCTATGTTCATGAAGTCGATTGACACAAATATCTGATATTGGGGTTCAGGTGTGGGCACAGGTGCCATGCTATATGGCGATGGTGGTGGGGGGGCTTGATAACCATGGGGTTCGTAAGGGTAGGCATATTGCATGGTCAGTCGATCTTCTGTTGTTGAATGGGTAGGTGGTGGTAGTGAATAAGCCACAGGAGCTGTTCTGGTACTTGGTGGTCGAGACTTGAAGGAGTCAATAATGAACTGCTGGTTCTCTTTGATAAGATCATCGTTCCAACCTCTGACCCTGGGCATATATGATAAATTGGTGTTTGTTGTGAGTTGCTCTGCTTGTTGTTGAAGGTATGGCTCCAGGCTTTGTGGACGGTGCATTGCGTCCGGATGTTGGATAGCCTTTCGAGAGACAGGAGGTTGGAAAGATGGCCCTACGTTTGGACTTGTTTGCATGTGCTTTGGAGAATAATGAGCCCTGGCTTGATGACTAATCTGTGTTGGTGGACTTGTGTACTGGGAACCGAAGGTTTTGGGGTACTGAAAACTACCAGCAGAGGGGGCTGGGTCAGAAGCTGCCATAGTGTATGCTTGGCTCTGAGGATACTCTTGCTGAGAAGCCGTCAATGGCTGTTGAGTTTGTGAGACCGCGTCATTATCGTCACTTGGTCTACCCAAGCTCCCAACTGAACGATCCAGGTAAGCCAAGGCCCCTTGATCAGTCGCAACAACGACGTGGTTTGGGATAAAGCTTTGATGGACCTCTGCTTCCATCGTTTTGTTTCTCGCCAAGCAGATGCGCACAAGCAGACTCAAAGTCTCCCAGCATCTCCCATGATCCTTACCGAGAACCTTTCTCTTGCCCCAAAGAGCACGCTTGCAACACTTTTCGGCTTCCTCAAGCTTGGAGTCATCTAGATAAGCAAGGGCCAAGGCGTGCATGCCGTGATACACGAGTACGTCGTTGGTCTTTCTCTCAAACGCGATTGGAGACATGATATCATCTGCTTCTGCCCACTTTTCCTGCCGCATGCATGCATATGCTAGTCGTATCTTCATAGCAGTCATGTCGCTCACAGCTCTCGAACTCGATTCGCCATGCTCGATGGCACCTCTGTAGAATTGTTCTGCCTTCGCATGGTCACCATCCGCCTCATTCTTGATCGCTAGTTCTTCGATCCTTCTAGCAAACTCAGTCTCACTGTCCGAGTCGGCGTCGACAGGAGAACGTGGCTCTTCATCAACGGGCGGAGGTATCCATCTCTCGATCATTGATGCTTGCGCTTGCGTCAAAGGATCGCCCATAATACTTCCTCCCCAGACAGTTGACCTAGGGCCCTCTCTCAGAATAGTACTGGCGCTTGAATGGAAGTTCTCTGCCACCTGAACAAACTGTCGGAGATTTTGAGTAGCGCGATCTTCCCCTTCGTGTCCACCGGAAGGGCCAGGACTTGCGGAGCTACTGGTATGCAGAGCGACCTCCACATACCTCAGCTGGGACTTAATTCCGGATAGGGCCTTGAACACCGAGTCTTGAGAGGCATTGCTGTGAATTAGGAGGCATCTATGCCCGTTAGTAATCACCCCAGACCTCGATTACAATGACTTACACATTGATCATCTGAAAAGCACCATTCATTGCCGTGTTATATGACTTGATTCTGTCCTTGTATACAGTAATGTCTTTGGACCGCAGGCTAAACTTAATTTGCTTGGTAGGTTTGCGCAAGAACCCTCGGCTAAAGCGGTTCGTTTTCTCAAGCTCGGCCATCAGCTGGTTGAGCTTGTTGACCGTGTTCTTGATATCATCGAGGGTGGCACTAATACTACCCCAGAGGGCATTACCAGGATCGATCTCGGCCACAACAGCTTGCGGGACCCGACCTGAGGCATTGCTGACGGAGTCTAGGACTCGCGACAGAATCGAGACCTCCTCAAACAAGTTGGAGACATTCTCGTCGACTTCGACAGTGTCTTGTATCCACGTGTATAGCGTCTTGACTATTGTCCCACAGCTGATAGCGAGACCGGCGGCTCCTGACGCAATGGATAATGGATCCATCCGAGACGATCTGGCGCGAAGGTTGGGTTGAAAATGGAGCGAGCCACAGCTGAACTCTTGGTGCGGGGTGACATTATCATCCAATTGGGAATGCCGCTCCTACGTCCCAAAGAGGCAAACCGAGTCCCCGGAATAGGACCAAAGTCATAATTTCTACCTAGCATTCGATAAAATATCTTGTACTCTATAGTACTATGGCTAGAAGCTCATTGTATTTTAGAATGGTAGTACAATGTCTAATTCCTGTGCTACGCAAGAGGCCAGCCTTTGATTTGCCTGCTCAAAAGTACCACTTGATCTCTGACCTTGCGGTATGTCTTTTGATGATCGGAACCACCTGAAATTTTTGACAAGGGCTCTTCTTTTTCTAATCATAAACTACTCCAAAGCGAAAGCAAAGTCCCTGTTAGTCTTGGAAGTTTCTTCTGTGGAGTCTTTTCGTGCCGGATATACGGCTGTAAATATGACACAAGCTCGCATCGCTTTGCAATGTTCAAGGTCCAGCATGTTAGAGCGCGATCAGCCCTAGAGCCCGGAAAACAGCAGCATGATTTTAACTCGAAGTCATGCTCCGCTCTGCCATGGATAATTCACCTGCGCCTCTCTCAATGTTCTGATGACGCACGGCAGATGGGCCGTTACAGTAAAAATAGTTACATCCCGGATGATCGCTGATAGCCGCCCACATTCCGAGCCGAGATCCCCTGAAGGACAGAAAACTCGGCACATAAATCTCAGTTGAGATAAACACAGAACAAAACTTGGTGTAAAACTAATGAAGGCTGTGAAGTGTTAGTTTTGCTATTCTATTTTAATTTCCTGGGTGTTTTTGCTCCGGCTCTTCTTGTAACCCTGCACATCAAGTTACTAAGCGGCGCGGAAGTAGACGACGCAATTGCCGCCGCGTCAAGGCGCGCTAGGGAATGCGCAGCACGTTCTTATAATAGGACGCGTAAAGGTAGTTTAAGCTTGTAATAGAAACATACGAAAAACGAAGGATAAGCCTCATGCGGGTACTATACTTAGATAAAGATGAAAGGTTTGCATCTGAGCCTGCGCCCTGGTTGACTATAAGATATGAAGAGAAGTATCATCTGGAGAATGCTTGAAGCAACTGTTCAACAACACCACTACAATACGGTCATTTTATCCCCACAATGCTTGCTTCATCGTTTCTCTTGGCCCTAGGCGCGAGCGCCCTTGCGTACGCTCACGGTATCCGGGTCGAACGCTCAGAGAATCACCTTGTCAAGGGATCCGCTTCGCCAGACGACGCTTCTTCTTCTTCCATGGAGCCAATGTGGCATGCGAAACTGCAAGACGATGGACTCGTGAAGTTAGATTTTCATCGACTGATCCAGCGCCAAGACAGCAGTTCGGCGGATACCGGTACTTCAGCAGACGCTACGAGCAAGGCAACCAAAGATACCTCATTGGCTTCTACTACTAAAGATGAAGCTACAACGACAGACAAAGCCAAAAGTACCACGCTCGAAACAACCGCGTCGACGATAGAAGCATCAACTACAGAAGAAAGCTCTGTGTCATCAGCAACCGGAACCTCAACGTCAACCTCAAGCATAGCATCATCCACGAGCACGACCTCTACATCCACGGAACCCGGCGCCTCCTGCTACAGCACGACAGTCAAGAGCAGCACCATCTGCGAGGCAACAGGAATGACCACACTGACATGTTATGCCGCGAATATTACCTCGAGTACCTGTTCACCGGGTCTTATATGCACGACACAGTCAAGCAACGGAGTTACGATCTGCATGGAACTCCAGAATGAAGTTGGCACAGCTGGCATTATTATAGCTTCTGTTTTCTCGGCACTTATCCTCATCTGTGCTTGCACTCTTATCACCATGTGTTATAGAGATAAGAGCAAGCAAAGAAGACAGGAGGAGATGAGACGGGTGAGATCGGTCAAGATTGCTGAAAGGGCTACTCTGTTGCAACGTGGGCAGTAGGACTGGAGGTCGGAGGATAAAGTGTTGGTGTAGATAGAGACAGATAATGGCATCTAGGAAGGGATCTGGTGCGATTGATTGTATATACTGATGAAATTGTGGATTGCGGATACGATCTCGGGGGATAAGGGTTCGTGACCAAAAATTATGATACAATAGAATTACCAGTCGTTGAATTTGTCTCCTTCTATATTGATGACAAAGCGCATCTCGATCAACATGATGTTCGGGTTTCTTGCCGCGGTTCCCCTCAAAAGGCGGGGTCTTGATATGAAGTCAACACCAACAACATAACACCTCTACTATTTGAACTTTTACCGCAAACTGACGATGCCATCCAAGCCATCCTTCGACGCCCTCCCCCTCAGAAAGGATGGTCCTCCTGGAAACGCCTGGGGCCTTTTCGGCGGCAATGACGAATGCGGAATGCTAAACCTCTTGACCCCAGAAATCATAGCAACAGCAGCATCAGAGATACGAGACGGCGTTCGAGTCTCTACCGATTGGCCATTGAACAGAATGTCGCGACCTTGTTTCGGTCGTGCACCATTTAAGCATGAAATCACTACCAAGAGCCCTCGTGCTGTCAATGATGATACTCTAACATTCAATACGCAGAGTAGTTCGCAGTGGGATGGATTTCGGCACTATGCTTATCAGAAGGAGAAGCTTTGGTTCAATGGGAAGAGCCTTGATGATCTCTTGGCTTCAGATGTCAACGGCATTCACTGTAAGCTTTACTCGCCCCAAGCGAACATCACTGACGTATATAGCTTGGGTTGAGCGAGGTGGCATCGTTGGACGTGGAGTACTACTCGACTATGCATCTTGGGCAGATAAGAACAACATTGCCTTAACTCCCTTCGAAACCAAGTCAATTACCGTCTCAACACTAAAGGAAGTTGCAAAAAGCCAAGGAACAACATTCCAACAAGGTGACATTCTGTTCATCCGCACAGGATGGGTTCGAGCCTATGACAAGCTCTCCGATGATGAGTGCAAGACGTTAGCAGATTACAAAGTCCCGCCAGCTCATGGGGTCAAGTCTTCAGAGGATACTCTCCGATGGCTTTGGGAGCAAGATTTCGCAGCAGTTGCGGGTGATCAGCCTAGCATGGAGGCATGGCCTTGTCAGAACACAAATTTCTTTCTGCATGAGTGGTTGTTGGCGGGTTGGGGCATGCCAATTGGAGAGTTGTTTGATCTGGAAGCCTTGAGTAAAGAGTGTGAGAAGCGAGGAAGATGGTCGTTCTTCTTTTCGAGTATGCCGCTCAAGGTAGGTTTCTTTCTCTTCCACCTCTTGTTGAGCTGACGGACTGATGCTTGATAGGTACCTGGGGGCGTGGCTAGTCCACCAAACGGTGTAGCTATCTTCTGATTCGATTATTAAACGCAACCATTGTGCTGGTTATGGGATAAATTAACCAATCGCGATGCTAAATAGTGACGGGCTTTTGTATTATAGCTCATAACAAGTCTGTCCAGCTATTAATGTTCATCCAATCCTGGTCCGACGTGAAGTTACTGAACTGGTGCAATCCCTCTCCACCAAGCAACCTATTCCAGTCAGGCGGGCTCTCCGGCACCATAACCTGCTCACCCTGTAATCTTTGCGTAACAAGCGTCTCATACTCACGATGCAGTTCCTCAAAGACACTATGAACTGCCTCGGCATTTGGCCAATGCCTGGCAAGTAATATCGTCGACCTCAAGAGTCTTGACAATCTCTCAAGTGCGTTAATTGCGACCAAGAAGGTCTGTGACGCGACAGCTGCGCGAATCTCACCCGCGAACTGTATACCAGCTGCTGTCACCGCGCTAACGGATGTAAAGTGGCATTGGCGCAGTTCATCGCGTGCTGTAAGCTTTTCGAGAGACGTTACGATTGCTTGGGCTGCTGCTGAGCAAATTGACTGGCTGCTTTGTTCAAGGAGATTTCGGTGGAGGTGCAGAAGGAGGAGATTGTAGTGCATTCGAAGATGGCAAGTCCATGAATCGTCGTCTTCTGCAACGGTGGAGATACCTGAGCGGAGGGACCATAGGCCGAGACGCGCGTCGATTGATGCTACATCTATGAGGCGATCTCTCGCAGGTGCGTTGAGTGCAATAACGTCGAGACCGATGTAAGCCAGATCGACGAGGTGGTTCAGAAAGTCAGGGCTGACTCCAGATTCGGCGATTGTCGGATCATTACTCGGTGTATCGGTGATATCTTCCTGCTGAAGCGGCAACTGGTCTATATCCTCCGCTCTCACGGCACAAGGCCTTCCAGTCTCTAATGAAGAAAAGACTTCGCAGAAGAAGGCAGACCACCAACACCGCCGATACTGCGCCATTTCTGTAGATGGTAGTTGAGAGCTTCTGCGGTGAGCACCAAGACCAGTACCTATTCGTACAGCGATTCCAGCCCAGTACCACGGCCCACCAGCTACTGTATCGCCATCACCAATATGCCATGTGAACAAGGCTGCTGCTTGGAGAAGATGCATCCGATCCGATTCGTGCCGCATATGGTACAGCATACTAGCTCTTCTGAAAAGCCTGTTCTGGACGGCATGGCGATCAGTGGCGACGAGGGGATGAGCGCATGCGTGGGCACCTGCCATGAGAACTGACTGGAAGAGTAGGAGTGGTGGA
Source organism: Fusarium brevicatenulatum (assembly GCA_013363135.1). Lineage (NCBI taxonomy): Eukaryota > Fungi > Ascomycota > Sordariomycetes > Hypocreales > Nectriaceae > Fusarium > Fusarium brevicatenulatum. The sequence continues at coordinate 52,039 of JABEEJ010000766.1, forward strand.
GGATTATCTGGTGTGCGATATCGCGCGAGGAATTCGGGCTTTGACACGATGGGCAGAAATGGGTGGATGTGATCGAAATACGCTTGCACTAACGCATCGCGAACCTCTTGTGCTGGGAACGAAGACACTTCCGTCACCAAGTCCTGAGTCACCCATGAGTTTGGTGTAGGTTTCCATGACTTGACTTGCCTGATCGGAGGATACGGGTAATGCAATGGCTTTCCGCCGATCCTATCGCTGCTGGTGCTTCCGTCTGCAGATTCTTGAAACGAGCCATGAGTATCCGGTCCAGTAGGCGCAGACAAAGGCCGTTGGTCGCCAAGGATTGAAGAATAAGGCTGTCTGAAGGAACGATGTAAGTCAACAAGATGAACCAGGTTCGACACAGCCGTGCCGACGTAGGCGATGCGAAAGCTCTTTGTCGATGCGAAAACAGCCCAAGCCGCAGCACCGATACCATGCTTAAAGAACCTAGCCAGTCCCTCGCGAGCGAGTTTCTCTTGGCCATCTGAGCGCGATGCATCATTCGATGTCTTATCACGCCGCTCAGATGCAGATGAAGCCTCGGGTCCGAGCATCGAAAGATGATCATCCCGCTCAACGGCTCCGGCGTCCGGATCCGGCTGCGATATTCCTGGTGATCTGCCCGGTGTATCGCGATCATATACATTCCTATCAACCACCGAACTTCTTCTCGCGACAGCCCATTTCGCCGTAGACCTGCACCGTCATCAGCTATCATTTTCTTCGCACAAGGGCGCATCGGAGCCGTACCGGCATTCAAACCCGGACTTTTCACAGACAGAGCATGGGCCTGATGGTCGGTCTACTATGTCGCAGCGGACTTTGCGGCGTCGACATAAATCACATGCTTTTCGCTGCTGGCGACGGCGTTTGTCGTGTTGGGACTTTTGAGGTGTCGGGTCCATGGTTGGTAGAGTATGTGAGTGGATTGAGGAGAAATCGGAACCGGTGAATCAGCGTGAGGCTGACATGAATGGTTAGTGTCGGCTCCTGAGCGGAGAGCCGAGAGCGGACATTAGACGGGGATAGTGGCATGGTCCTTCGGCGCTAAAAGACAAGGTGGTGTAGCCTTTGTAGAGATTATTGACGCAATTGGAGTCAATAATAATGTCAACCGTCCCAAAATGTCGAAATTACTTATCCTGAAGCAGATTGAGACTGTGGGTTGGCCCGCCTCCTTGATTCCGAAACCGGTCTCCCGCGTCAATGGTTGGAGATGAGCCTCCGTGATGCGGAGCTACCCCGTACTTGTCTCACCAATCTAACCCATGCCTCACATTCATCAATCATTCACTCAGCCATTCTCTACAGTCACTAAATCATGACTCGCTCTCTTCATGGTTCGGTTGTTCTCGTAACGGCCGGTACATCTGGCCTCGGTCTCTGCGTGGCGGAAAAGTTGATTCAATCAGGCGCCTCAGTGGTCATCAATTACGCCAACAATGAAGAACGAGCCCACGATGCTTTTGTACATCTGAACGAACTAGCTTCGAAATGTTTCTTGCCGGATACTGGACCGCGATGTTTAAAGATAAAGGCTAATATGACTAATAAGGCCCTGATCTAATCAATACAAACGGGCATACTTAATACAGTCTATTAAA